>JAOSBK010000005.1:9880853-9914320 GCA_027568895.1 Erythroxylum shatona | reverse complement strand
AATAATATTTATTCTCATTTTTCACTATACTTATTCTCATTTCAAACAGTACAATTGAATTCATTTTTAATATTACTGAATTTGTTCCAAATATTATAAATTAAATTAAATTTAATTTTATTAATATAATTGAATGTAATTCGTTAATAAATTCAATTCATCTGTACCATAAATTCGGAGCTGATCCCTGCGTGCTTACAGTGATAGTCTAGGTGCTGAATATGACGTAGGGGAGCCTCTGACTGATGCTGACCAGCAATAGAAAAAAGAGTTTGCGCCCTTCTATAACGGTGAAGATGGTGACTTATCAAAACCTGCAGAGCCATCATCATGGTTCTCAGTTCTCTGGCAATGACCGCTGTAACATATAGAAACCGACGCTTACCGTCAAAAGAATGTACGTGCTACTTCCTAACTTTTCATGTGCTGTAGCATTTAAATATGTATTCTTGTTTTCCATTTATTTTTGGTCCATGCCATTTCGTGAGGATCAAATCAAACTTTGTGTTCCTATCGCTGTGATTCATAACAGTTGAATGAATGAATGAATGATTGATTGGGTGTATTTTCAAGTCCAAACCAAGTTGCAGCATTTCTTCTTCTTCTTCCCTTTCGGCCATTGTCTTAGCAACCAAATACGTCACGGACGCTGTGTTCAATTTTGGCGTCGTCCAGAATGTTTATGGATATATATGTGGACCCATGCTGCAAAAGAGAGACAATGGACCTTTAGATCATTTAGTTCTTCGGTTTTGGTGTCGGGAAGGTAGGGGCAATCTTTGAAGTGGATCAAGTTCAACCCTTCAGAGAAGTGCATTCCCATACCATGGCCCTCTTAGCGTTACATGGGAAGCAAAAGCAGACAGTCCACAAGTACATGGCTGGGCAGCGTCCTGTCTATTTTATCTCTTGGAGACCGTGAAACAAAAAGCTTGTGGCCTTGTCTTCTCTGACAGCCACATCTATCCATATTTGTGGACCATTTTCTTAAAAGAAAAACATAAAACAATTTACTGAGGCAGGAACAGCAGGTAGTGGATTTCAGAACAACTGGGGCTTTTCAAACCCTAGCCATGACTCCCTAACATTTAATTTTTTGTTCTCTAAAAGAGAGAAAATGGGCAAAAGGCAGTATGTGGGGAAATAGGTATGAATGTGACATTTAGATGCACACAGATCATTGAATTTGGAACACAAGTAAAAGAAAAGGCAATCTTATTTTTGGAAGACCAACTTGGTCACTTGGGAGAATGGAAATGCACGAAGAAGAATTGTTGTACTCCTGAAAGGAAAAATGATATATGTTTGGTGAAACAAAATGATAGTGCTTGATGGCTTTTTTTTCTACCTCCAATCAACAAGACCGAAGCTTTACCAATGCTCCTTGGACTTGGAGTGGAAGAAAGAGACACAAAAGAGTGACAGCCTGGTAAGGTGAATGGACCACACCAAGTCTAATGATAATTAGTTATAATCTCTCTCTCTCTCCCCCCTAATCATGCTTCTTCCCCATGGGCCTGGGGTCCATTTTATCGTCATTACCGGAGTTACTTGTGGAACTTCATCTCAAGTTGTTCTAGAATGCAATGAAGACCCACATACTTTCTGCGCCACAGTCTCTGTTTGTTTTCTTCTTTTGTTAAAGCAAAACACTAACCTCAGCCTGCCTTCATTACCAACCAGTCAAATTGGCTTACAACACTCTTTTACATGTCAGCCCGAGCTACACAGCATAGAGGGAATCTAATGATGCAATTAACTTCACCTAACGCCTTGGATTTACCATCAGTTGCAGCAACAGTATCCTTAATTTGAGACACTTTAAATTTATGACAAGTTCAGGAAACACCAAATCATAACTTCCTAAACCGTAAAATTTCAACACAAGCACTTTTTATTATACGAATAGGAATGCCTAACACCAGAGTTAGTGTTAGGATGCTTGTTCCTTATTTGTCTAGGCAACTGTAATTGAAGGGTTTTATTGAATTAGGCACCTCAGTATTTCAAACTAGAATTCCTAATTGTCTGGTCCAAGGTGGTGGTGGTCAATTAATGACTATGTGTGATAAGAATATTGATATGATTTTGACTCAGTGGGCAGGGAAGCATTGCATCAATTTGAATTTATAATTTTTTGATTCGTTGTTTATGTTATATCAGATTTTTTTGCATAATTTCCACAGACAACTGTTGTGATGTGAAACCTAAAATCAGGCAGATCCAACTGCTTTTTTGGTAGCAACTAATTAAAGATCCTATCCTATTGGCTGCCAGAGAACATTATTGTCCTAATAATTACATTCTTAAGAGCTGTATATAGTACATCTGACTTATCAACGAAAATATTCTTTTAAGATTAGTCTTTTCATTGCATTTCCAGTATTCTCTGAAAAAAGCTCTTATCTTCTAATTTGATGAACTGTCAGAAGTTAATGACGTTCTTCAGAGTACTTTTGATAAATTTTTATTATATTCAACAAGTAGGCCTGCACTTTAAGCGTTGTTAAATTGCAAAACATCCTAATTTTAGTCACAATCTGCTCCAAATCCAGTTTTAAGTGACTGCTAAGTTATCCCCACAAGTGGCTGTGAACCATCACAATCAACAAAGCCTAACATGTATGTACTGCATGTTGTGGTATCTCACATCAACTGAATTTGCTTTGTCACCCAACAAAATGGCTTAATACAACTGAAGATAAGGCATGTGTGCTCATTGCTTCTGTCTCATTCTTGTTTGCAGAGAAGGTTTCAATGTACTGATTACATTTTAGGGTTGAATACACTTCTACCTTACTGTTACTTGTCAGTCTCTTAACCTTCAACGCTTTCTACTGTGGATACCAGATGTCAGATCTTTTAATAAGAAAAAAGGTGATAACAGCAGATTTCTTTCCGCTGAGGCTTGGAAATATTTGATTTTGTTGACAGCTTTTCAAGAAAGAGGCTGTCTTCTCTTGAAAAAGAGTATCTACGCACATCTGAACCCCACTACTTTATTCTTCCAACTTATCCACACACAGATATCATATCCTCCCCTTTCCACTGTGTATATACAGATATGCATATATTTTTATTATTTCTGTTAAAGTCTACGAGATTGTAAAGCTCTCTGCTTTGATTCCTCAGCCAACCTGTTCTTTTGATGCCCTCACAGATTTTCAACTCAAGAAAGAAAATTGGAAGTAATGGCACCAAATTGAAGGAGTCGTCATTTTTAAACTTGTGCTCTTTAGGCTCCCGTTTGGAATAACTTTTACCATAAATTGTAACACATGATCTCAGTATTTTAGGACTATTAGTTATAGCTAGTCATCACTTCCCAGTGATGAAATGCATACAAATAACACATAGAGCTCAACTCACCAGTTACTGACCGAGATGTCAAAGCTAAAAATGGAAAAAAAAAAAAGAAGATCAGAGTAGTGGACTCCAGATGAAAAATAGCCTAAAAAATCATTGTTAATCATAAGTCAGATATAAGAGATATACATTTGTCCCCACTAACAGCTGGTAACGATTAATAATCAATTTTCCCCACAAGACACGCGATTTTCCCTGAGGTTACACAATATCATCCCACTGGAGGCCCTACCTTCAATGTATTCCAGCTAAATTTGATAGCAATATCTGGAGGGTATCGTTTTCATGGTAACTGTTTCTAACTTGGACCCTTTTGTTTGCTTGTTAAGCCTCTCAGAGTACAATACGCTAGGAGGCTTGGAAGCTAGCGTACGCCAACTCAGTATTCTGATTCTGAAGCGGGAGCACTTCATGAGCGGTAAATATAACAAGGAGCAGTAAAGAGTAAATTTAAATTGTATTGCCTCCAGGAACTTGTGAAAAGATGTTTATATTAATGTTAAGGTAACATACAAAGGTTGGAGAAACAAATATTACAGATATCATCCATCTTAAAAAAAAATACAGAAAGTGAAACACTTGTCTCTGGAGTCTCCAACTCCTTCCCTTAAATGTTACAGAAGTAAATGAGGTCCTCTGCAGAACTGATTTTCACCCCCAGTAACAATTAGTGCTAGATTTTACAATGCGGATTCCTTTTTAACTATTCTTCAAAGAATCAATTGCTTCAATCACTGACAAATAATGAGGGAACGAAAGTGAGAAAATCTACTCTTTCTCCCAGCTAAAGACTGATACAAACTGAAACTTGGCTGTATTTACACAGGACTCTCTGCGACCAAAGGCACTTGTCTATGAACTTGACTTTAATTTCGAGAAACATCAATGGAGTAATCGGTTGTTTTAGCATCACAACTCAATTTTCATCTCAGCAGCGGGTAAAGAGTCTGCAACAAGAAACCTGGACCTAAGTTCTGAACTGAAAGCCATCAACATTTCATTGAACATCAGAATTTTTCCGGGACTTTTTTGTCTTACCTTGAAAGCTTTGCTGCTGATTCTGGCCATACCCCATCTGCACAATACTATGGAGCTCATCCTCCCAGAATGCTGGAACCTGAAATGCAAATAAAGAAACAACGACGGTTTCATAAAATGAAGGCCAATCAAAATGCATAAGACTAGTTATCTTTTGTTCTGTTCAAAATACCTGACGAGAGTTATCGCCAAAGCCGTCAAGGGGAGGCAACTGCATACTTGGATTTCGCTTTGAGGCAGCAGTCAAAGGGTTCATTGAAAACTGATATCCTGCGTTAGTGGATAGACCACTCTGCAGGGGTAACCCTTGCTGTGACTGGTAGCCATAAGGAAATGCTTGTGTCGATGAATCTAATGGGTAAAGATTGTTCGACACGGATCCACGAGATTGAAAGATCTGAAGCATGGAAGAAATTGAACATTCCTTCAGATAAAAATGTTATGAATTTTTAAGACTTGTTCTGTGACAGGAATAAGCAATAAATGTCTGACTTACATCCTTAGACAAAAGGGCTTCCATGTTGAAGTCTATCCTAGGATTCACAGATGCCAACTTCATGGAGAGGAACTGCAAATGTTATCAATGGACACAGCCCAATATCAAATCAAGTACGTCATTTATACTTTTGAGGGAGAAACCTAAGCAAAGCTTAGAATTTACCTCAACTTGGCGTTGCAATGACTGCACATAGTTTATAATCTCATCAAGCATAACAGCTTTTCCGGTCACCTGCAGTTGAAATTTCAAGCCCATTTAGACGATTTCATTCCTTCTTTTAGGTAGGTATCAAGAAAAGAAAACAGAAAAGCCAGAAAAATGACAGTATGGTAAACACCTTATTGCATCCCGGAACAAGATCTTGAAGAAACTTCATCCTTTCACTGATTTTCTCTCTCCGTACCTGACCAAGATAGAATGAGAGTTCAATGCAAAAATCTTGTGGCATCATTAAATATGGACAACAGAAAGTTGTCTTGATTCCTACTCTTTCAGCAAGACTGTGGCTATCTGTAGCCTGACCCCTTCTTGCTCTGACATGAATGTAGTCCTTTGGTGGATCCGCTGGCTTGGAGCTGTCTTTGTTCTGTTTCTGACTTCCATTTTGTTGTTCTTCTTTGGCTTTTCCTGAATCCTTCTGTCGTTCATTGGCTTCATCTAATTTACTCCTTTTTCCACTGGATTCATCGTTATTCTCCGCCAGTACCTGCAGTGAAAATTGAAATCTCCGTTGGTTCTCCAAAAACCTACAAAGCACCAAACTTGAACTGAAGTTGTGTTACCTTAGCATCAGAAGAACAAGGAGATGGAGATGGAGTTTCTTTAGTCTTTCCTCTAGGAACTGATTTCCTTTTCCTGGAATTCGGTTCGTTCTGGCCTTTCATGCTCATTTCTCCACCTGGGATTTGCTCAGACACTGAAGACTCCTCCTTTAAATCTCCAAAATCTGCATTCTCTTTCTTGTTGAAATTTGGATTCCCATCTTGTGGCGAGCTTTTATTGCTTTCCTGAACGATCGCTTGAGATCCAGCGACCTTCATAGAATTGCTACTCTGGACTCTAGAGATGTTACCAGGTTCAGCTCTTGCCATCAAACTGTGAGGCAATTCAGCTTGATTCAATCCTAATTGCCCACTTAAGCCTCCAAGATTCCTGTTTCCAAAACATGAATATCTTGCAGCCCTCTCTGCAAATCCAGGATCAGTAGGAAATGGAGCCAAATTTGGATGGTTGGCTAAACTGTTCCCCAGAATTGGAAAACTGCCTCTGATTTGCGAATCCTTCATTGAAAGATTCAATTTTGGAGGAGAATTCAATGGTGTACTGTAACATGAATTGTTAGAACTACTGTTATTATTGATGTTGTTATTGGTATTGTTAACATAAGATTCCGGCGAAATCTCGCCCGAGTTGCAGATACTTCCTAGTCTTCCAATAAGTTCTCTGATCATAACAGTGTCACCACTGCCACGATGAGAAGAAATGGCATTAGCACCTGATGCTACAGGAGACGAGACGATGGAGCTCAGACCAGACTCAAAGGGATCGCTCTGATCCACTGAGTTCTCCCAGTTGGCATTGAAAAGGCAAGAATTCAGATCATTTGACTGCATTTCAATCCCATAAGTGGAAGAATTCCACATGGACGTCGCACTGTTTGCTGTTGCATTCATGAAAAATTTCTCCTTTTCCATGGATAGAAACCAGAAATGAGTAAAATCTGCTACTACTAACAGAGCAAGAACTGAAGTGATTCAGAGAAAAGCTGAGGACCCAGATGAAGAATTAAAGTCAAACCCCATAAACCAATAAAGACTACCAGAGACTTAATCCTGTGAAAGTTTGCCAGGAAAATTGTCTTAAATAAGCAGCCTGCTGTTCTAGGACTGTGAAAGAAAGCAAAGGTAAAAGCTTACCGAAGGGAAAGGACAAATAATGATGATAGACTTCTTGTATGTCACTCAATTCGGGAATAGAACCAAGATGGGAAAAAAATGGAGGTGAGAAGAGAGAGTGTGCACTGTGCAATCTACAAAAGCGTAAAGAAAGAGAGAGAATATAAATGAGAAGGTGAAGAGGAAGCGAGAAAGATAAAAAGAAATATCTATTTGACTTTACTTTAGTTGGCCTTTCCTATATTAAATCTTTGAAAGTATGTTTACTATTGACAGTAATCTCTGCCTAAAACTGCGTAAAAGGACGGTGAAGTTTTGGTGACAACGGCTTAACTCCTAATGCCGGGCCTTATACGTCAAACCAGCTTAGTTCTTGTCCCTCTTCAGTACTGACTTCTCTTCTCCCACCAAGTTTGGATATTTTTATTCAATGTGTTGCTTGTTTTTCCTCTCTTATGTATGTCTATAGTTGTTGTTGCTTTATAGCTGTAGTAGATTGGGTTATATTCTAAGGGACAAGAGGGGTAAAAAAGCACAGTGATTATGGTAGAGAGAAGCAGAAAAAGAAGAAGAAGAAGGTGGCTTCTTGTTGCTTCTGTTGGCACAAAACACTGACACTTCTGACTTCTTCTTTGTCATAGGGTGCTTAAGCTCTTAACTAATCATCAATGATTAATGCACAGAAGAAAAAAGGGTTAAACAAAGTACTGCATGATTAACTATGGTTAGTACACCCAATAACTTTTGATATTTGCTTTGTAGTGGTTAAAGAGTCGTTGTGTCTACACTCTACGTAGATCCAGAAATAATATATATAATTTGTTGTCCTTTTATATAATTTATTTTCCAGAGAAGACAAGAACAAAGAAGCCAAAAAAATATTCTTATTTGACAAAATTCTACTGGCCCCAGATATTAAAAATTTTATCTTTCCAATGTTTGAGCTCAATCAAATACATCTTGGCTGATGGAGTGTCTGTTTCTTCATTCCAAATCATAATAAGTTTTATGTATGGTGGAGTAAATTAGTTGTTAGGTCGTTTTCATTTCATAACTAAACACGAGCTCACTGTATTTTAGGTGGGATCATTGATGACTTGAAAAGTGAAAGCAGTAGAAAAGGAGGCTGAAGGTTTTTAGTTTTTGCTTCCCATGCCAGACACCTTTCTCAGCCCAAATCTCTATTCCAAACCCTCTAAGAGCACCATTGGCCCAAATCATTTTCTTCCACCATTCCCATTCTAGAAGGCTGGCTGGGGTTGGCGTCCACCCTCATATTCTTTTGTAGTTTCCTTTGTTTCCAAAGCCATTTGAATTGATATCTGTTACTGCTTTCTCTTCTCTGGAGTACAACTAATGCATGTATGTAATCGTAATATGCTATCAAAAGAATAGTGTTAAACTAATACGACGCTATGTTCTGAACGTGTTTGTGTGTGTGTTTACATTTTGCATGCATGAACTTGGATTTTATTAAGTTTCTGCTGCTTCTTAAACATGGTCAAAGACACCAACTTCCACTTTTTTATGCCGCCGCCCACCTTCTATACAATTTACTAGTAAGATTTATGCCCATCTACGCACGAAACAGCCAACATGTCTTTTCCTTGCTTGTCCAGATCTTTATCATAAGCCTTTGAAAGTACTTGGTTTTCGGTGGAAGAAAATAATGTACGTGTAAATATCGCCTAGGGTAAGACTGGGACCAGATCTGCTGTGCCACAACAGATCTTTTTCTGATTAAGACCAGTTGCTCTCAAATTGAAATTAATGAAATGTGATTGAGGATTTAAATCTCCTTAATTACCTCTTAATTGCATTCATCTTTTACTTAACACTTAATTGAATTTATTATTAAAATATATTCTAAATCATAAAAATGTACTAAATTCCAACTACTCTTTTTTGTTTTTGAGGTTATCTTCATTTTAGTAAATTAGTATTGCACTTAAAAGTGTGATTTCATTAATCACTAATAACTCAAACTCTAATTTGTCTTACAGCCTAATCATGTAAACCTTAAACAAAACCATTGGTGTACTTATTATTGTTCTTCTTCTGCTTAATTTTTATTTATTTTTAATTTAGACCAGAAATATCAATAATTATTATTATTTTGACACAAGAAAATACATGAAAATTTCCTTTTCTTGTGTCATTAAATAAATTATATATAATGGAAAAAAGCAAAGCCTAAACAATAGCCCTTGAAGTGGAGACTTTGCACATATCTTCAAAAAGGATAATAAGACATTCCGAAGAAGGAGACCACAAATAAGTAACTCCTAAATTAAAATGCACAGCATGAAAAGCCAACTAATCAACGCAATAATTTTCTTCTCAAAACATATGACAGATGCAAACCATCCAGGATTGATCTAATAGAGCCCGAATTGGTTGTATTAGGGAAGTATTAAAATTTAACTATTAGGGTTTACCACACTTCGAAGGTGCTTCTTAAACAAATGAACAAATTATAAAATAAACCATACTTTGGCTTCAACTAACGTGACTCTCAATCATTGATTCACGCTTCCATATGCAACCTCTATCTTTTACCCTAATTTTATTGCTGGTTCATGACACGTTTCACTTAGCTATTGGCCAGGGTCCAGATTACGAGGTAAACTACTTTTAATAACATTTTCTATTGTTTTGTTATTAGAATATCAAATACTATAAAAGAGTGGTCAGAAATGAGAAATCAGATAAAAACTCTTCCAATCAAAGCTTTTAATAATGAAATCGTATATGATTGCAGACAAGTTGTGTGTTTTTTTTTTAAATGTTTTTGCTTTGGGTTTTCGGTTTCTCTTTTATCATGGAGTAGGTTTTGTCAGATTTTCAGTTGATCATTTACTATTATAATCAATAAAAATGGAAACTATGGAGATCATGCTCACTCTTTTTCAATTTGGATTGAATTTCAACTTTTGAATTATTAAATTAAGCATCCAATATCATGTTCAAATTTATTTGGATTAAATGAAAATTGATTAATCTTTCAATTAATTACGTTGAAGTAAAAAATAACATATATTATAACTCAAAAGAAATCTTATTTATTGAAACATTTTCTTTTCTCATAATTAAATTGGTGAATATACAGGTAACAATATTGAGTTAAGTGAAATAGAAGATACTAAGCTTTAGCGGAGTGAACTGTGGACAAAGGTTTTGAAACTTCATCTTCAATTGATATCATGAAGTTAATTTTCACAGAAAAAGAAATTAAAGATTTCCATGATTATATATCAACAAGGTTGCTTTTTGCATCATCTAACCAACATTTGCATGAACTGGAATTACGTAATAGGCATTCCCCTTCCCTAATATTGGTTGAAAAATATGTAAATTTATGTGTATATATAATTTTTAATTCACAGTATATACATATAATTATATATAATTACGATGCATTTAATTGCTATATCTTATTCCTATATCTTCTTGGATAGTGAGCGTGCGACTTTTAGGAACCAACTGCTTTTAACTTTGGACTTCTTGGTGTATGTTAATAGGATTGATTTGCTGTGTAACTTTGAATATAAAACACAGAAAATTGCATCAACTAACGAAAAGAACGGTGCTTTTTGCATGGGAATATTCCTCGGAGGTTAAAAGACAAGATGATGATGAGACAACTAATAGTTAATTAACTTAGTTGTATTATTATAAGTGTAAATGGCTTACCCACAAAGCTTCCATTAACTTTGACTGATAAGAGAGATTTTAATAAACAACCAGGACAGCAGAAGGAATCAAAAGTGGGAAGTGGAGCACCTCAAAGCAAAGGTTCACTTTGCTTTCCAACTTGCCTTTGTCCCTTGCGTCAACATTAGCATACCCCATACGTCAATATTATGTTGTTCATTACATATCGTCCATCTTTTTCAGTTTAATGTTCGCTATCTTAGCATATACAATCAACTAAGTATGAAGTATTTGAAAACTAAACTTGCACAACAGATTAAACAGTGAATATCACCAAATTCTTGTAACCCATTTTTCTTCGACAGATCACATGCCTGCCATTAGATTTTGTAGCTAGTATTGAATCACTTTGTTTAAAACTTGAACGTATCATCGTATTTGTAAGGAAGACTAATAGACTGGATTGGTCCAATATTGGCAAGCTTGGTCTTCAAAATCGATAGCTATGGATCGGATTTGCCCAACTTGATTTCTGACCCAGTTGCATATTTAACCTGGACTCCACGCCTCTGTCTCTATTGTTTTGTCGGGGTCCAATGTTGATTAGTCTAATCTGAAAACAAAATCTGGGCTAACCTTGTAGAAAACTGAAAACTCCAGGAACGTATATGTACTATTATGCTGAGATTCTTGCATGTTAACAAAGATATTGTATTGGATTTGATAAACCTGATAATGGTAAACTAAAATGATATAGTTTTATCTTGATATGGAATGAATAAATTTGTACGTATGTGTTTTCAAGATTTCACCATCCAAGAACGTGGCCTCTCTTCTGTTTTCATCATTTTAGAGTACTGGGGCGAGTGGTTCATCTTGTTTTGTTTTATATGATATTGACGCATGTATGATGTTGATGGGTATTTCGTAGTTTCTTGTTATTGTGCTTTATACTTTTTATGATGATTTTATTATTCATACTTCATCCATATTGCAGCTAAAAACCGTATCAAACTCTAGAAATCCATACGTAGTCCTTTTAGGAAATTGTACTACTTCTTGATCTTTTGTTTTCTATTGCTTGTATATAATGACATTTGTATGTTTTCATTATTAAAATGAAATCTCATAAGCTTGCTTTGTTTTGATATAGACAAGTTACGAAGTTTGATAGTTGAGTATTGACTAGTATAGATTTTTCCAAAAAACTCTGCTTTTATCATTTATACTTAACATTTTTGTCTTATTGCTTCTATAAAGAATGGGCTCTCATGATCTTTTTTTTTCTAAAACTATGAGTTAGATGCTTAAAGATGACTACTAACATTACTTCCCAAAAATGGATATTTTAAGTTCTACCAAAATGAAAAAAAAAAATCATTTGGTTACTTAATAGGCCAATAATAAGATGCATGTTTTTAAGTATAAACTAGAAATCTACTAGTCAATAGTACGAGACATAAGTATATTAGCTAGAAGTATCATGTTCACCGCAATCAACATGTTTAATATAACTACAATATTGTGGACTATATTATTTTCTTTCAATATGCTTTATGATTATTGATTAATCAATATGTTTTTTATGCATATGTCGTTTTCTTATATTATAACTAATTTATTTTCATTTACCTTTATAAGATGATAGTAAATGGAAAGGCTGATATAAAGACATTTGGTGGGAACAATCAAGATTTAACTTAGAAAAGGTATAAAGATAAATTAGTGTTTAGAAGGTAGTAATTGCATTTTAAAGCTATAAAGAAGGGATAGAAGTTGTAACCCATAATCGGAATGGATTTCTTCTTTTAAACATAAATATCAAGGATAACTTGTAAGCGCCGTAGAAATTGATGGTATATGAGGCATGTAACCCAATATATGCACATTTTTTGAGATGGAGAATATTGAGAATTGGATATGGTTTATTGAGCAGTTAGCCATTGAATTAGAGCTTAAAGGTGACAAAGGAATTAAAAAATACCAAATATCCAAAAGACATTATATCAAATAAACATGGCATATATATCACAATTAGACAAGGAAATAAAAGGAAAAGGATCTTAGAAAAGTACTATGGAATTGTGCTTGGCCAACATTTCCCCGTGAATTTGGTTGTGTACATAATTTACTTGAATAACCAGGGGAAAATATAGTAAAGCTGTCCAAAGTATTGAGTCCAAATGTCTAATTATGGACAAAAACATGATCGAGATATTCAGCTCTTAGATTTTGGTTACTAAAGATAGCCTTATTATCATGATATTGGAGATTATTAGGACTATGTTATTAAAGAGTTACTCATATCTTAAAGAACAAGCTAAAAGATTGAAGGGAGACATTGCACATGAAATGATAAGGAAATTGAATAAGAATAAAATGAATGTAATGAAATATAGAGTCATTTGGAATGAAGACAAGGAATATAAAGTGACTGATGGAGATGGTACAAACATTTTCCAATTAGGAAAGGTGAACATATGCAATTGTAGGGTGTTAAAACTTTATGTGTATCCTTGTATTCATGTCATTAGTGTCATATTACATATCAAGTAATAACTTGAGGCATATGTAGATGAGTATTACCATAGAGATGGGTTCACATGAAACCAATTAGAAGGCAAAAATTTTATCCACGAAATACACATGAAAGCGATTCATCCACCAACTAAAAGAGTTATACCTAGTAGGCGTAAGAAAAATAGGGTAAAAGATAAAGATGAACCAAAAAGACTGAAGACTCTTTATAGGCTATCACAAAATGGGAAACTCTAATTATATGGCAAATATGATGAGTATGGTTATAACAAGGGAAGTTGTAAAACCCTAGAGAACACTCCATTTGCTTCTAGTAAAGTTGGAGATCATATTAGTTTGACATTAATGTGTGTTTGCTATATGTGTTTATTACATGAATACCCTATTCATATTATATGAATATTGGATAGTCCATCACACTTATGGGAGATCCAATAACAACAAATTATTCTCAACCCCATAGCTTAATTTCCAACATACAAGTTTATGAAGTAGGCAGAGGTGAGGTTTGATTAAAATTAATGTGTGTTTAGCATATGTGTTTATTACATGAATACCTTAATGTTATCTTTTAGTTATTAGACTATTACATGAATACCTTGATGTTATCTTTTAATGATTAGACTTCACTCATCTTTATTAACGTTAATTATGAGGATGAAGGTCAATTGATCCAAATACTTTTGAACTTTCTTTCCAATCACTATAGTTGAGTTGGAAGGGTATCTCAAGTATTATATCATAACAATTGCAATAGTGAACTTCAAAATGTAGGGTTGTTAGAAAATTTAGTGAACTCACAAGCTACTAGCACTAAAATTGGAAGTTAATAGACTGTAAATAATAATTAGTTGTTATTTTGGTCAAATAAACTCTAGTTAGAATCTTCTTTTAGGGGTTTAATTGTTTGTTAGGAAACTTATTTTGGTTGCATTTTATTTTATGGTTAAATTGTCAAAAGGACATTGATTCTGGCTAAATCCATTTTATCCAAAATGAAGGTAATTTATGGATTATGAACCTTGTTGTACGACTTGTTAACTTCTACTTTACAAATGGGTGAATGAGACTTTATTCTCACTTACTACTCATTAACTTCTGCTTTATTATTCTCCAAATCTATTAGGCGTATCTTATTTATGAGCATTAATGATTGTCTCTTACATGATAAGGTGTGAACAAAAGTCTTGGTACAACTATTGATTATTAATTTATTCAAGCATAGCTATTAACACTTTATACTGTTATAAAGAGATGTTTTATACAAATGAAATATTGTAATTTGATTATATTTAATATTGCAAAGAGCACAATTTAGACATTTCTAATTTTTTATTCCATATTTTTAATAACTTATTGACATTATCTTTATCAAATCAGAAAGAATTATAATTTTAGACTTTCAATGGTTTAAATTAAATGTTTTGTTAAAAATATTACAACTAGGACTTTCCATGCACAAATTTAAAGTTTGTCTTGTGAAATGCTGAAAATTTTGGGATTGTTATCACCAGGGGGTGTTTTTGCATCGTGTATGTGACCGTATAAGTTACTGTGAATTTGTAGACTTACTCGATCATATATGCGCCAGTGACTTACACCGTCGAATACATAAGCATGTATGTGTTTATGTAAGTCGCTAATAAGTTATAATTGATAAAATCTACATCTATTATTATGTTTTATGCTCTCCTATTATCTCCTATGTTTATGAATTACCAATTATGGTTATGAATAATATATATATTTATATGTTGATTGTTTCAAATGAATGAGCATACTTTTTAAGTGGAGAGTTCTAATCTAGTACTAGAGACAGGAGTGGAAACTTCTAATCCTATAACAATGAAGATAAAATCCAGGTCAATTAAAAAGTGATGTTTGGAATCACTTCAATAAAAATAGATTAATGACAAAGTAGAAAAGGTTGAATGTAAGTATTGTCAAAAGATGTTGTCTGTGAGTTCAAAGGATGGAACCTCTCATTTAAAGAGAGATATGGATTCATGTAGTAGAAAAATATGGTATTAGGAGGTCAAACAATTTTGACGTCTAACCTTATAAAAGGGAAGAGTGAAATGACTTCAACATCTTATGACAACAACAAATCATGATTTTTGATTGCTTATATAGTAATTGATGATGAACATCCACTATTTATAGTTGATATCAAAAGCAACTGAACTTTAAGATTCCAACTCAGAATACATTAAAGAAGGATATTATAAAGGTAGACGAGGATAAGAAAAAAGAAATTTTAAGAACATTACTAACTATTAAAAGACAAATTATCATTACAACAGATATGTGACAGTTGACAACCAAAAGAAGGGTTATGGTGATGACAATACAATACGTTGACACTAATTGGAATCTACATAATAAACTTTTAAGATAATTTATATTCTTTGATATTGATATCATTTACTTTTTCATTATGTTATATTGACGTTGGTCATATTTGTACATGATAGGTTCATTTATATGCCAACATCACATATAAGCAAAAGGTTGGCAATCTTGTTGGGAAACTGTTTGATATATTGTAATATCACAACCAAATTATCCACCATAACAGTTGACAATTATAGAACAAATGATGCTGTGAGAGAAAAGTTAAAGAGTAAGATACAAGTTGGAAGCTTGTTGGTTTGTGGAAGGTTATTTTATATGCGTTTTATAGCAAATATTCTAAATTTGATTGTGAAGGATGAGTTGGATATGATAAAGGAAGCAATAAATTCGATTCAGAATGATGTAGTATATTGGAGTCCAGCACCTAAAAGAGTTGAAAATTTTGAAGAAACTACATGATAACTATTTTTTTGAATGAAGAAGTTAGTTTTGGATTGTCCAACTAGATGGAACTCAACCTTTAAAGTGTTGGAATCGACAATCCAATATATTGATGAGTTTATCAGACTGAGACAAAGAGATTTTTAGTACACTTGTGTGCTTATAGAATACCAATGAGATTTAGCTAGAGAAATTTGTATGAAGTTAGAATTATTTTATACAATGACTGAATTGTTCTTAGGAATAAAATATCAAACTTCACACTGTTGATTTAGCACTATGTATGAAATAAAGAAATCTAATTAGGTGTTTGATTCCAATGAGGTTATTCATGTTATGACAAAGTAAATGATAAAGAAGCTGAATTCTTACTGGTATTTGGCTGAATATATTGTTGCAGTCTTATCTATGCTGGACCGAGGATATAAGAAGGAGGGGGTCCTTTTTGTATATAATGTATTGTGAGGTGATCGAGCTCAAGAGCATGTAGGTATCATTAAGCAATTCTGATATGATTTGTTAAATATTCATAAACTTAGAATGAACTAAAGTCATGGTGAAGATTACAGTAGTTCAGGTTGTGTAATCCTAGCTTCAGTTTCAGGTTCAAGGTCATCTTCTAAGAGTAGTTTATTACTTTCACTTACAAAATTTATAACAGAAAAAAAAGGTTGTGAGTACTTATAATATGACGGAGTTAGATAAATATTTGACAGAAGATTGTATGACCGAAGTTAAAGGTGTACAGTTCAATTGTATTATTATGGAAGAAGAGTTGTAAAAATAATTATTCAATTATGCAAGTAATTGCACGAGACCTATTATCAATTCCATCATCTATTGTTTCTTAGGAGTCTCCTTTTAATATTAATGATTGAGTTATTAGTTCTCATACTGCTCAACTTTATTATCGTATTGTGGAAGCTCTTATGTGTGCCTAAATTTGGTTCGATGATGAAGATATCGAGAGTAAACTCTTTTCTTTTTAATATATCAATTTTGCCTATTTTATATTATCTTACTTCTATTTTTTTAATTTTATATTAATACAACCATAGTTGCTGATGCTTAGATGATTAGATATACACGTACTCGTATTCATCAATCAAGTGGATATTATTTTGATAAAATATTTGATGATAAAGGTAAATTTAATTATTTATTAATTATTATCATGTGCTTAATATTCCTTTAATATTATTATTATATTACTAAATATAATATTTCTAGATACAGAATAAGTGATGCAAACTAGTGAAGATCTTGACTATAACTATTACTACTCCCTCAGTCTCTTTATTCTCCTCTCTTCAATCTCCAATCTCCACTCTGAGTCCCTCAAAGGCCCAAACTCCTAATCCAAAACATTATTTTATGATTTTATCTTGATTTGTTATAAATTGCATCATTTACAAAGTTTGGATAATCATTTTTGTAAATTATGTCACCAGTTAATAAATTTTATTTAATTTCAGTTAAATAAATTAATCACTTTAATTATAATATTTTTCTTTTATTTCCTATTATATCTCCCTTCATTAAATAATGTGGTTTCATCTTATTCATTTGACCAATATATATGTGTTTTATATATTTATTCATTATAAAATCTCAATTTTTGTTAATCAATTGAAATTTATAACTTTAATTAATTGATTCGATTACTTTAATTATAATCTTTTTCTTTTATTTTCTATAATCCTACCCTTCTTCATTATGAATTTGGTTTGATTTCATTTGATCAATATATATGTTTTATATATTCATTTGTTATAAATTTTCAAATTTTATTACTCAATTGAACTTCTTAACTTTGAATTGATCACTTTAATTATAACTTTTTCTGTTCATTTCTTATAATCTTTTCTTCCTTTATTATTGAATTTAGTTTCATCTTATTCATTTAATAAATATATATACAATTTATATATTTATTTATTATAAAATCTCAATCTTTATTAATCAATTGAAATTTATAACTTGAATTAATTAATTGATCACTTTAATTATAATTTTTTTGTTTCATTTCCTATAATCCTATACTCCATATATTTAGTTTCATCTTGGTGCTGGAATGACACAACATTTTAACCCCCATAACATCAAAAAATAGAACTATAAACTGATCATTAAGTGTCTTGGATTAACAAGATTCTAGCACACAGTGTCATTCCTTTTAAGATCTTTTCTGCCTAAATAGCAATCGACTCTTTTGTTTGACTTTATGCTTTCCAAAATTTTTAAACTGCAATGACTACAATTTGGATAAGATTGAATCCTGAGATTACTAGCTCGAGTTAAAACCACCCGCCCGTACATGTTCATCGCAATAGGTTGGTCAATATCCTATCTTGCATCAGAAAGTAAGATGAACAATGATTTATGTATATCCAAGTGAACTTAGAATTATACCTATAGGACACATTCATTACATGCAATTCTGAATGAAAACAATCTTGATACAAGGAGAACATACATACCCTACCAATGAAGCCGGGAACTAGCAGCCTGCATAAGTGGGTGAGCAAAGTATGCCCCAAGTGCTAGTGCAGTAATAGACAAATATGGCAGCCGTATAAACTCTTTATAGTAATCTTTGGGTAGTTTTTGACGACCATCCAAGATAGCTGCGAACGGGACTATACTCGTTCGCTGTTTTACAGCTTCAAAAGCTTCTTCATACCTCGCTGCTAATCTTCGGTCTCCATTCCAAACGCCAAATAAATGGTGCCCAATCAGGCCGACAGATGCTGCAACAGCTACAGAATTCCCAATCCAAAGTGTATGAGCTAAGCACCAAATCACCTGCCCAACCATCTGAAAAGAAAATTTCACTTTCACGGTATGTGCGTGTAAGAAATTAACAGAGGAGAAATGGGATGACAAACGAAAATGTTGCAGAAAATCTGAGCTTGATTAAACCAAGGAGTAACATGATATCTCTTTTAGACAGCGCTTAAAACAAGCCTATTTCCAAAGGTATTGAAGTAATGCAAGTTATGACCACATTTGCAGATATTCTCAAGACTGAAATGAGATTTCTTCAGTAACACATGGCCATCCAATTCTTATTTTGATAAAATGTACAAGTGTTTCAACTTATCAAACTAATACGCAGCACAGTATTGAATGACACTTCTGAATGTCCTTAGATGCTAGGTTAGAATCCAATATGAGATTAATTCTAAAGAAATCCCTAAAAAACCAGTTCAAGCATATTCTATTTTTCATGGATTAAGTAACAAGTTCCCTTCAATTGCAACATGTTATGTACTTTTGGGCGCGGCGCATGGAGATTCCCACTGTTTCGCATGAAAATCAACTAACACAACAGGAAAGGCAGGCAAGAAGGTAAAAGACAAAAGCCTATTAGCTGACTTCTTACCTGTGGATGCCTAGTAATTCTCACGATTCCTGTTTCCCAAAGATGCATTTTAGGCTTGTCCACAGCCGCCACTTCTAATAGATTGAAGGTTGAAGGGTAGAGGAAAAAGAAGGAAATGAAATTTGAGATCCACAGCAGTTCATGTAATGCAGGAACGCCTTGAAGCTGCCATAACTGCACCCCATCATATCTATGATTAATGAAATACACCTGCATTAAGTCATTTTAAAAGTCAGTAAGACAAAGTGTAATAATCAACCCTTTATTCACGCATCAAGACAATGCTAACAGACAGTTGAAGTGGCTATATTATAAACCTATGGATTAGAAACTCACAACAGTGCTAACAGCCAATGGAAGAGAGACCCCAGCAAACAGCACACGGAATGCACGTTCTCCAATGAATTTTTCACCCACATCTCTGAGACTGGCCAACCCGCTGTGGACGGTGGCGAAAATGAGAATCAAGATCAACATTACAACCTGCAAACCTTGAAAGATCAGGCTTTTGTGATCAACCCTTGATACATGCATGCGTTGTGATGTATAACTTCCACATGCGCAAACAAATTTTTTCTTGTCACAGCCTGATCTTTCCTCACATTTTAGTAAACTTTTTCAACTTAAGAAATACTCGGGAACTCAATTTTCATGTACACAACACTCATATCTTCTCCTTTAATTACCTAATTTCCATCTTATACAAAATACTTAAGACAATAAAACATCTTGAGCAGCAAATAAAGTAAAATATCCGTTCAAGTAAATGCATTGTGGCACAAAATGAGCAATCTCTCCCCAAGGGCTGCCGACTGTAGGTTCTGTAACCGACAATCGAGTTGTTGTGTAAAATTTTCAGTCTCCAGTAACATGGTGACCCGGAAAGAAAAGAAATGTTCCAATATATCATCAATCAATTGATAACTTAACTACAG
This sequence comes from Erythroxylum shatona, assembly GCA_027568895.1. Lineage (NCBI taxonomy): Eukaryota > Viridiplantae > Streptophyta > Magnoliopsida > Malpighiales > Erythroxylaceae > Erythroxylum > Erythroxylum shatona. The sequence continues at coordinate 9,894,214 of JAOSBK010000005.1, read as the reverse complement.
ACATGCTAAATCATCAATTACATCTTTTCAAAAAGGATTGGGAAGGGAGAATTGAAGGACAAAATTCAGCTCATAGACCAGATTAAACAAAATGACTAATGTATAGACAGCATCATGCCTGAATAAGAATGTTTAGCATCAATTCTAGGTTGTCCAGCTTACGTCGATACATTTAAGGATGCCTTGTTCTACACCACAGTAAAGGCTCTACAAATTTCAACTTTGGTTACAGAAACCGATATTAGTCAAGATCAAACACAGCCAATTACAATAAAAGTTGAATCTTTATGGTGGATTATGAGAATTTTACATATATAGTTAATTTGTTCCCGCTAAGATAAAATAACAAAAGAGGCTGCACAACAAAACCTCACCTCGGGGCTGTCTGAAAGAGCTGAAACGGCTTGGATAAATTCCTTCCCATAACCAGAAGAGTTGTCAATCCAAACCACGTTAAGTACAAACAAAACAACCCCCAAAATCACACTAAAATATATCCAAGAAGACAACTTCTGATTACCCAAGTCAAACACCGCCGAGTCCTCTCCCACAAACTGCTTGTCAGAGTTGGAGTCAGTGGAGTCAGCATCTCTGATGGCTGTGCGAGTCAAAACTTTCCTGGACAAAACATGGGTCGGTTTCAGGGACTTAAAGTTTGAGCCTTTCCGAGGTCCTGGGATAGTGAAGGCGAAAACCTTGACAACCCCGCCCTTGGGAGGTCGTTTCCGGTAACTGGGACGAATGGCAGATAAGGGGCTTGAGAGAAGAAGAGAAGAGGACATTTCTTTGACTAATCAGTGGCTGGAGTTTACAAGAGATACAGAGAAGGTTGTGAAGGCAAAAGACACGGACAATGTCACCAGCAAATTTTTAAGAGAGGGTGGGGGTTGGGGAAGCCAGAGTATCCCGTGGAAGTGATACTCGTGGTGGCAATGTTGGACGCTACTGGGAGAAGCGTTCAAGTGGAATCACGAATAGCTGATTGAGTTAATTAAAGAAGGTCCATGATGATTTAGTAAAGAAAGTCTACATATTTATTCACACGTTGATGATAAATTCTTGGTTGGAAAAAAAAAAGAAAATACTCACTGTCACGAGTAATAAACACGTTTTAAATCTTTTTAAATCTTCATAATATGTGCATGTCTTAGTAGAAACCTGTTTTATATCATATTTTATAAAAATTATGACAATGGGAATTATTCCAAATGAACAGATTCCAGTCCAGCATCCAAACACGGTCTCATAAAATTGTAGGAAACTGAACAAGACTTTGGACGCTTGTTGGATTGTTGTGTCCAAACCGCCACCTCTCATCCACCATCGAATATTCTCAATCTTAGCTGTTACTTTTCCAACTGTTTTTGAGTGTCAGTGAACCGAACCCATTTCAATGGGATTGCCATTTTGAAGAAGCATGTCAAAAGCCATTTCAACCCCATTTAGACCACTCACCCTTTTGGTCAAGGATGACCATGTGGTAGATATCAGTGTCGTCGTCGTCGCGTGTCACTTGAGCTAATCCCAACTATTTGTCACCTTTTGCTCCCACTCTCCCGGTGCTTCGTGCACTCATTCTGTCTCTTCTTCTGTTGAGACCGGTTCTGTTTAAGGTAAATGGAATTCTCTCTTATCTGGGAGTTTTTCTTTGGGCTTCGTTTTACAGGAATTGGGATTGGTTCTTCGTCCTTTCTTTCTTGCTTTCTCCATTATCTTGGTCGGGATTGGAAGAAGCAAGGTGAATTGGTAGTTCTGATATGTGGTTTGGAGCTGAATAAGCGTTTTCAGCACTTCTTGGTTTTGGAAAGCAATTAGTCTTTTGGTTTTAGAAAAAAGTGAAGGGCTTTTGAGTTGCTTCATTTCTTTTAGTTTTCAGTTTCTCCAATCAAGTGAAAAGCACAAGTTTGGAATTCGATTATCAAATGCATCAAGATTCTATTTCCTTTGTTTTGTAGGAATTTTTTTGGATTCCATCAGTTCTTTATGCAAGCTTTTAAACTCTTACATACTTGATGCTCTGACTTGTGAAATCGTATTGAATATTTGACGATATATGCCTAAAAAACTGATCCTTGTAAGTGTGAGCTCAATTACTTTGATGCTATACTCATATACCATGCATTGGATTTTCATCTTTGCTCTTACTTGTCGCAGGTACCATGTGCATGAAAGTTTCACCATTAAAAAATTTTTGCAGGATACTTATCTAATTTCCGTTGATTTGTGACATAAAGACTAACTTTGGATTTTTGGGGAGATGACTTGTTACGGGAATGTTTCTGCACTGAATTTAAGCTGGCATAGCAGAGTATTGGGTGTTAGGAATTCACAAGCTACTTCTGGCTGTCGCTATCCTAATTGTTCAGTGCAAAACGATGCACTGGCCTTTTCAAGTAGTGAATCATTGGGCCACTCTTTGAGAATACCATTTGGAATTGCAACTAGAGCAAGACCAAGAACTGACATCCGTCCTTTGCAGGTTCCCTTTCCCTGAAATCTGAATGTTTTCTTGTTTCCTTGCCTTTTCACTCTGATTTGGTTTCTGAAAGTACATTAGTTGTTGTTGATGATTTAGGTTGTGTGTGTTGATTACCCAAGGCCTGACCTTGATACCACAGTGAATTTTTTGGAAGCTGCATACTTATCATCATCATTTCGTACTTCTCCTCGTCCAGCAAAGCCATTGAAGATTGTAATCGCTGGTGCAGGTAATCAAATTTTATATCTTTCATAATGATATGTCATTCTATCATCTTCTTTTGCTTTCTGGTTCCCAAATTCTTGAATTTGTTGAATTGTGCTTGAGATGGCTCATCACATCAACGTTGTGAATGCAGGATTGTTTGGTAGTGATTAAAATTTACAAATTATTGCAGGTTTGGCTGGTTTGTCTACTGCAAAGTATTTGGCAGATGCTGGTCACAAGCCAGTACTCCTAGAAGCTAGAGATGTTCTAGGCGGAAAGGTGAAGAGCTACTGCTACTTAGCTCTTTGTAATATGTTAACTATGAAAGCCTATGGTCTTTAGCTGATATTCTGAAGTAATAGGTCTGCTTTAGACCTTAACCTGTCATCGTGAAATTTCATTTTCCTTGAACTGACAATCTATTGAATTCACTTAACGACATGTGCAAGATCAGTTGTTTGTGCTATCGGTTGTTCGTCATGCTATGCGATTGTCTGTCTTCAATTTAACAATACTGTGGTTCTCATAGGTGGCTGCGTGGAAAGATGATGATGGAGATTGGTATGAGACAGGCTTGCATATCTTCTGTAAGCTTTGATGCTCCTTTTTCTTTTAGCTCTTGTTCCTTTTTGCCTTAGGTGGTGAAATTATTACATTGTTAGTTTGTTTATTCCATATTAATGCTCATGATTTATGCTCCATTCTCTTTCTGTGTTAACAGTTGTTTTTTTTTGGGATTTTCCATTTTTGTTTCTTGATCAGCAACGAATATGCTTGTGTGAAATTTTGAGTAACTTGTCAATGTTATAAGTTTTTGATGATCCTCGTTTGGCCATAGTAATCCATGTTACTTGGTGTAAAATGTTAGATGGATATTTTTTTATACGGCATTTCCTCTTTTAGCTTCGTTATTTTGATTGAAGTTCTCCTTTTTTTTTTTAACCAGTTGGGGCCTATCCAAATGTGCAAAACCTGTTTGGAGAACTTGGTATAAATGACAGGTTGCAGTGGAAAGAGCACTCTATGATATTTGCAATACCAAACAAGCCTGGGGAATTCAGCCGATTTGATTTTCTTGATGCTCTCCCTGCACCATTAAATGGTAAGCTACTAGTTTCATTATGTGTACGAGCATTTTAAATTTGATTTTGTGGCAACATACAGTTATAAGGAAGGAAGGAAGACTCAAATAGAAACCTATAACTGGCCATTGGCATATATGAAACTAGGAAGAATTGACATGCTTTTAACAAGGCCAGAAATTGTAATAACTTATGTTTCAGGAATCTCAGGTCAATAGCATTTTGGAGTTGAGTTATTTCACATGTTACTATGGAATGAAATCTGAGGATTATCACCCTCCTTTATTCCATGTTCTTTTTTGAATTTGATGGCCTCTTTTTTGCAATTTTTGTGCTTTTCATAGAGGTTGTTTGTGAATTTAAAATTTGTCTAAGCATAAACAATAATATTCATTCACCTTTTCATTTTGAGGTACATGCTTCTCTATCATCAAAAGGATTGCTATAGTTAATCAAACCATCCTATCTACTTGATGTTGTTGTCTGTGTCACAGATGCTATGATAATATGCATAAAAGGAAGTGTAATTCCTCATGTCTGTTACTTGAATTATCTAGTACAAATGTAGAAGCTGCCTTTTTGTATCGTGAATGCTCATACCTTCCAATGTTCCTGAAGCCATGAATAAGACTTAACGAGGGGACAAACTCTTGTATGCCAGCTGTACAAAATTATCTCAGCTTAGAATCAGATGCACTCCATTTGGGAAAAGGTTTTACAATAGGCTTTTAAACATCCATATGCATATGTAGTGAATGTTTTCCAAATTCAATGAGCTTAAATAAATTCTGGATGGTATTCTAAGTTCTTCATGAAAATATTTGCTCACTGTTGGTATTGTTTCCTAGAAGTGTTCTTAAAATATGATAAAACAATATGTTTTATTCTTACTCTTTTGTGCTCTTGCTTTCATATATTTGTTAGTGGTAGTGCCTAGTGGATGTTTCTTGTGTAAGCTTTGATTGAGCTATTGTGGGTGAAGTATCTTGCGATCATTTTTTTTAATATTCTCTCCAACGTATCCATATTTCTGTGTTTGTTGGGGTGTTGAATTCTTCTACTGTGTTAACGTTTTCCTGATGTACTATGCTGCAAACGGGATCAACAGGGATATGGGCCATTTTAAAGAACAACGAAATGCTCACTTGGCCAGAGAAAGTAAAATTTGCAATTGGGCTCCTGCCAGCGATGGTTGGTGGGCAAGCATATGTTGAGGCCCAAGATGGATTAAGCGTCCAGGAGTGGATGAGAAAGCAGGTGATCTTTAACAGAAAAAAATCAGTACCATTAACATTGAAATTAACACTAAAATAAACAAGTTAGCTGCTAGGCATAGCATGTTATCTAATTTGTGACTGTTTTCTGAGTTTACTTAAGAGACGATCTTCCTGGAAAATCAAATCAGAAGAGGATTATTGAGACTTGAACATGAAACTAAAACCTTCTCTCCATATAAAATTAACTTTAAGTTTCTTAAAGATTTTTTACTATGCCCACCAGAACAAACAATGTCTCATTCTCTAGCTTTTTGTTCTCTATTTTAATTGTGTTGACTATGGATATTCAATCCTGTTAAAGTTGGCTACTTAAGCTTTTCCCTTTCTATTTGTTAGGGTGTACCCGATCGAGTGACTACTGAGGTGTTCATTGCCATGTCAAAGGCACTCAATTTCATTAATCCTGATGAACTCTCTATGCAGTGCATATTGATAGCTTTGAACAGATTTCTTCAGGTAACATAATTGTCTTTCCCTAAACTCACCCACTGTTTATATATGAAAACTTCATTCATATACAGGAATACAGTTTAGTAATGGAGCTATTTAGAGTTTTTATTACATTCAAGTAGACTTGATTTCTTACCTCTTTATACATTTGAATTATCACTTGAAAAAATTTCTGAGAATTGAGCCGCCACATATCATGTTGGTTGCATAAACTCATTTTTGCTAGATTTTCTGTTAGTGTTTCAGAGTCTATTTGTCCCCTTTTTCATATTTGGTTTTATGTTAGTTGCATATGTGCTATAAAATGTATCTGTGCAGCTATCAATCTAATTCTGGTTTTATTTCAACTTCACAAGCCTCCTGCATATCTAAGCAATAAATTAAAATTTCAAGTTGTTTGTCATTCTAAGCTGTTTAGGCTTTTCTCCTAACAGAATCATCCGGTTATGGTGCGTACCATTTTTATCTATAATTCATTTATATGTACTATATATTTTTCCACACATTTGTATAAATGTTTCTTTTCTCGGTGCTTTTTTACCAGATTACTTGTTTTGAGCTGACAGGAAGCATGCATCACGTTTTATTGTATTTTTTGTATGTCAACTTAGAATTACAATATTTATTGTTTGTAATTTTGTCAACAAATGTAGATGAATTGTGGTTAAGCATGAATATTTTTATTTACTGTCGTGTGCTACTCAGGTCAATTTGGATGCACACATTTTTCATATCAAATTGCTTACTCAAAATTATAACTAGTAGTTACATTTGGTTGGATTAAATATATATCTCTAATTGCTTCACATAGGATTGTCTAGACCATGTTTATCATGACTTGAAATAACTGGATAAGAATTGTGTTAGACCTCTCATTACACAGGTTTATTCTGGTTGTTATATGACATGCATAAGAGAGTGAGAGAGTAGTGAGTTTGTTGCATGGCTGGCCTTAGTAGCTAGTTAGTATAAATAATGTAATGATGGGAAGAATGAGTTAGTTAATTTCTAAGAGAATTCTAGTGAGCCTTAGGCTAGGAGAGAGCAGGCACTCTCGAATTTGTCTGCAAGTTATCCTGTAACTTGACATTTATTGGGTTACAATTAATAGAACTTCAGTGACTTGTCATCTTGAAAGTGTCTAACAAATTAGTCATCGACAGGAAAAACATGGTTCAAAAATGGCATTTTTGGATGGCAATCCGCCAGAGAGGCTCTGCATGCCAATCGTTGATCATATTCAGTCACTGGGTGGTGAAGTCTGGCTTAACTCACGTATAAAGAAAATAGAGCTTAATAATGATGGAACAGTTAGGAGTTTTGCATTAAGTAGTGGTGATAGTATTGAAGGAGATGTATATGTGTTTGCCACTCCAGGTATATCTAATAGTTTTCAGTTCATTGTCTTTGCTATTTTGTGATCACCCTTTCTCTTATATTGTTGATTTTACATGCTTCAATCAGTTGATATCCTGAAGCTTCTTTTGCCTGATGACTGGAAAGAGATTCCTTACTTCAACAAATTGGAGAAATTGGTTGGAGTTCCTGTTATTAATGTTCATATATGGTTAGTTATGAATTCTGTCATCATTAGTTATTATATATATAAAAAAAGGCCTCCTTCCCTCTCTCTTTCTCTATCTCTCCATAACAATAACCACGTTGATTTGGAAGATTTGTTTGTCAACATTATTGCTAGGAATTTATTGCACTCAACAGAATGGTTTTGCTAACAATTTAAAGCATGTATGTTGTATTTCCATCAATCTAGTTTAATCAGTTTCTCTGCACTTTCAAATCTAACCATGATTTGCATTAACTTTAATTTGGATTTTGTAGTCATCTGATATTATGTAACTTCCACTTAGAGTTTAATGTTTTTCGAGTGCCTACTGATGCAATTCATCCTTATAACAGGTTTGATAGGAAGCTGAAGAATACATATGATCATCTACTTTTTAGCAGGTGTTGCTTCCGTAATCATTGCTGTTTAAATTTCCAAAACGATCCAACATTTTTTGTTTCCTTAACTATTTAGGACCAACAAGTTATCATTTTCTAGGTTACTTTTGTGATTTCATGTGGAATAATTAACCTGAGATTTCCAAAGGAAGTTATCCTTCATTCAGTACTGATAAAAAATTGAGTTTGTATTTAGCTTTTAGGTCCATGGTAATGAGATGATTGACTGTGAGGAAAAGACTAGTAGATTGGGGAAACTGATTGTTCCAGTTGCTAACAACTTGCAGTTATGACCACAGAATGAAGTGTACAATTGTGTTTTGGTTAGGTGGACTTTCTCACCTCTACTAATGGATTACTCTGTAAAAATGAAATGGAAGTCCCTGGAAATTGTTATCAAAGGATTCTTTGGACATGGAGTTACAAATCTGTGTTTTCCTCATCTTTTCTTGGTCTAGCTGAATATTTTCATCTCCATCTACTGTAGTTGCTTCATCTTATGATATTGTAATGTTCTGTTTTTATGATGTGCAGAAGTCCTCTTCTTAGCGTGTATGCTGACATGTCTGTAACATGTAAGGTAATTTCCAATTCAATCATGACTTTACTGTAAACATACACATTATGCTCATTTAGTTCATGTCCTTCAGATATCATGCTTCATGTTGGTTGTCACCATCTAGATATTCCCTTGATATATAGGATCCTGAAGTTCCTTTAAATTAATTATCCACATGATAGGTTGAACAGATTTTGTTAGGGATTATATGAGGTCATCCTTCAGCTTTTCTGATGATACAACTGTTGATTTATTATCATGTAAAATACAACACATTTTATTGTATTTGCTGCCATGGTTTCCAGGTAGGACGTTGTGTTTTGCAGTTGAAATTAGGATCATCACACATTGATAATTGTGGAGATCTAACTTCCGTCCATGGAAAGATTTATGGAAATTGATCATAGTCCCTAGCTCACTTATCTCTGTATAATAATGCAGGAATATTATAATCCAAACCAGTCTATGTTGGAATTAGTTTTTGCTCCTGCAGAAGAATGGATCTCATGCAGTGATGCAGAGATTATTGATGCTACAATGAAAGAATTGGCAAAGCTCTTTCCCGATGAAATAGCTGCAGATCAGAGCAAAGCAAAAATTCTCAAGTACCATGTTGTTAAGACACCAAGGTCAGTCTAAAAACGATCCACTTAGAAACTATTGCTTTAGAATACTTGAGCTTTAATGGACACCTAAGAGCCTTATTCAAGTATCTCTCTCCGTCTATCACTTACACATAAACAGATGAGAAAAGTAACCTTTTAGCTTGTGAAATATGTTACTTGGAGAAAAGGAGGTACTAATTGATTTGTTTATGAATTAAAGAATTCTGAAATGTGTGTCAGTAGATTTGTTTAAATGACTGACATATGACTTGAAAATAGAATAGTTTCAGATGGTAAAATGTCAATTTACTTTTTGCATTCTCTCATTAATTGTAACGTTAACTTTGCCTGTTTCTTTGTTTTGTGGTTGTCCTAACCTCTAACAAATGTATCAGATCCGTTTACAAGACTGTTCCAAATTGTGAACCGTGCCGTCCTGTTCAAAGATCTCCTGTACAGGGCTTCTACTTAGCTGGTGATTATACAAAACAAAAGTACTTGGCTTCAATGGAAGGTGCTGTGTTATCGGGAAAGTTATGTGCACAAGCAATTATACAGGTATTTGCTGTCTGCACTTAGTTATCTCTCCGTTATGCTAGTAACTAGGGAATTAATAACATTACATAGCTTGCATATGAAATTTTGCGAATCATTATATTATAATCAATGCAAAAGGTTGGCAATAAGAAAAATTGCAAGTCTTGAAGCATAATATGCTCGTTGATGCAGGATTATGACAGCCTTATTTCTCGGGATCAAAGAAAGTTGGCGGAGGCAACTATCAGTTGAAGACTAGTTTTTAAAGTTATGTGATTTTTGAAAGGAATATGGCGTCTAAGAAAGGTGACAGATACATTACAAGGAGTAAATCTCTCTCTATTAAAGTATTCCTTGTTATCCCTTTTTCTTTAAATCCATATATAATCATCATTTGATCAGTATAGTAGCAAAAGGTTGGAGTTGAAAGAAATCTACTTTTGGATTGACAGGGAATGAAAAACTAAAAGGGATTAATTATTTCGCAAAATTTTCGCAAACTTCTTAGGCACCAATAAAATAAAACAAACAAAATCGAAATAATAAAAATATCAAAAAATTTGGTAACGCAGTTCGGCATACCTTGCCTACGTTTGCGGGGCTCTTATCTAGCTTAATAACTTTCACCGAAATATAATAGATTTATACAAGGCTTTACTGAGTCAACATCACTCAACCTTTGACATTATCTCTCAATTTTACTTCTCGTGAAAGAATTTCACACCCAATAGTACGATCATTTCGTAGTAACTATTTTCGCTTAAACAATAAATAAAAATAGTTCAAATATTTAATCAACTGAGAATTAAACAACAAAATACTTGAGATAAAAGAAAGACTTATGAATTTATCTTCTCGAAATAATTCAGCTGAAACTTTTCATAATAGCTAACTCTTTCTTCATAGAAAAATAGATCACGGTATTTCTTCAATTAATTAGCTGAAACCCACATCACCGAAGATGATATTTTTGCTTCATCAACACACGCTTTCAGCCACGGTTTTTGAACACTCGAAACTCACTTCGATATCTTCAAAAAATAGAGAAAGTTTGCACACCAACTCTTGCTAACCAAACAACTCCACCGTGACTCATCCAAACAAAACACGTTATTCAGCTATATTAAAAACATGTGCAGTAAGCAGTGTAGAGTTCATAGGCACATAACCCACACTTGTTCAGTATATTTTCAGACTTGTGCACGATGCAATCGCCGTGAAATTAAACCACTGAACCTTCGCCAAACTATCTCACATACGCACCCCTCTTTAGTAACACGCACACCTGTCTTAAATTGCCACACACAGTTCACTAGGTTTCTTGCTGTAACGTGTTTTGATAGACTTCAACTTTAATTCCCAAGACACCCACGATGTACCAACACACACTAAGTTCTCTTTTAATTAATGCAACACTCACGGTGGACCCACACTTTATAATTCTCAAACTTCAATTAACGCACACCTTTTCCTCAAAAACTGCACATTCATTAGCCATTAATGCACACATAACCATTAATAGAAGACGTAGACCAACTTCGAAGCTAGAGACATGCTCATTTCACCGTGGCTTTACCCTCACCAAGCGTTATTTAGCTATTTTCTTATTTCATGTTGTAGCCTTCTATTTTCCCATGTCATGTTGTAGTCGCAGATTCAAGATATCCACAAACCCTTCACACACTCACGTTAGAGATAGACATCAACCAGAGATAGAACTCTATCACAATTAGAAGATTATCCTTAGTAATTTTTTGAATTCAAGTCAAATTTCAATTAATATATTATATGTTCAATTAATAAATAACGTCAAAACTAATTACTTAAATGTATAACATATATCCTAACGGGAAATATAGTTCATTATTAGCCATTTCCATCTTACCAAACGAATTCCAACTTTGAAAAGCACCTCAGGAACGAATACCAACTTTGAGAATGACCTGGGGATCTCAACTTTAAGCAGTGGGATATAGCCGAATCTCGAGTAGTGTTCATTGCTTCTCCGACTATATATGAGCTTCTACTCTGCCATTTTTCTCTCTACTATATGATTTTCCCCGGCGGTAAACTAAATACAATAAAATGTTGCTCCCAAGTTTAAAAGCAACTGAAGTCATTCAGTTCAGTGGTTCATTTGAGTTTCTTTTAGAACCCAAATTTCAATCATATAAGTCTTACCTTATTATAATTTTATCTTTTATGTGATTTATCACTTTTGATATGATATAGATTTTTATTTCTATTAATCATGTAAATTTGACCTACTATTTATATTTTACTTGATTTGCAAAACTTATTCATTTTAATTAAATTTAATTTATTATTAATGAAAAAATTTTAATTTTAAATTACTCTAACCTAATTCTAATTAACTAAATTACCCTAATTTAATCATAATAATTCAATTTATGCTGATAATTTATTAACAATTCCCTTAATCATAAGTTTTAGGTTGCATGGTCAATCCAATTAAAGGGTCTTTTGCTTTTCATTCATTAAAATTGTGTCTTTCATAATTTATAGAAATGATCATATGCTTATTCACAAAATCATTGAAGACATTTTAGAAAAACTGAACCAATCAATGTTATGTGATGATTTTGGGCACTTAGTTGGAATGGACTCTCGCATTAAGGAAATAAAAGATGTATTTACTATTAACCTATTGGAGATTCGTGTATTAGGAATTTGGAGGATGGGCGGTGTTCGTAAAACTACTACCACTTAAGTCATATATAAAATGATGTGTTATTAGTTCCAAGGCTATTGCTTTGTACGTAATGGGAGACAACATGCAGGCGAAGTGGAGAAATTATAGGAAGGACTCATTTTAAAAGTATTAGGTAAAGAAAATCTTGTAAAAAATATGTTTAGTGGAGGACTTAAAACATTTTTAAAAAAATACTTGGTCGCAAGAAGATGTTAATTGTTGTTGATGATGTGAATGATCTATTATAATTAGAGTCTTTAATTATGTTGGTTCGGTTCAGAGAACATCACTCTCATTACTAGTAGAGATAAGCAAGTATTTAGAGAGAAGGCTGATTTTATATAAAGTTAAACTATTAAATCACGTGGAAGCCCTCTAACTTTTCAGTAATAGTGCCTCCAAGCAAAAATATCCAGGAGATGACTATTTGTCCTTATCACACTCAATTGTGGAATATGCACGAGGCAATCCTTTGGCTTTGAAGGTTTTAGGTTCCACCCTGATTGGAAAAAAGCAAAACGAGTGAAAAAGTGCCTTGAATCAATTGTCAAATGTTTAAGATAAAGATATCCAACATGTACTGCAAATTAGTTACAATGACTTAAATAGAGTGGAGAAGGATATCTTTCTTAACATTGCATGTTTCTTCATATCGGAAAGCACAGATGTTGTGAAGAAAGTGCTTAAAAGTTGTGATTTCGATGTAGATATTATAATTAGTCTTCCTGAAGACAAATGCCTCGTAGATGCTTCCAAAGGTTTGTTAGAAATGCACGATTTGTTGCAAGAAATGGGAAAGGAAATTGTTTATCAAGAAGGACATATCTGAATCAACGTAGTAGATTATAGAATCTTAAAGATATTTATGAAGTTTTTTTAGGAAATAAGGTAATATGTTTAAAAACTACTTTATATTATTAATAGTCTTTTATAATTCCTTATTTATTAAGAGAATTTATTTATTGGCATAAGAACTTATGTATATATTTTGTTAAGAGGCTGAAGATGTTGAAAGCATCATTTTAGACTTATCTATGATAAGAGAGATGGATTTAAATTCAAGATGGCTAACCTTAAAATTTTAAGTATCTATAGAAAAAGTAATTTATATATCTCTTAAGGTCTTGAGTATCTTCCTAATACCTTAAGATATCTTAGGTGGGATAAGTATCTATTAGAATCTTTTCCATCCAGAGAATCTTGTGGTGCTTAAATTATCTAACAACAACATCAAACATGGAGCTAAGGTATGAAAGTTATATACTAAACAATTTAATTTACTATAATACTTGATTCGATTAATTAATCTTTTTATTATTATTTTTGTTAATTATAGGGAGATTTAGTGGTACCTTAAATAAATACTGGATGTCGAGTATGATTGTTAATGATTTTTGGAGAATTTAACGTCCTTAAATAACAAAAGCATAACTCATCTTCCCAACAATAGAAGTGGATTTCTAGAAGCTCTTGAAGTTCTTGACATGAGG
>JAOSBK010000005.1:9855401-9875268 GCA_027568895.1 Erythroxylum shatona | reverse complement strand
TTATTATTATTATTATTATTATTATTATTATTATTATTATTATTATTATTAATCGAGATAGAAAGCAGGGATATGTTAGTTTTCTGTCAAAGAAAACATATTGTCAAAATTCAGAGAAACGATGTTTTCTAGTTTCTGTAAAACCGTTGTGGTTTTTTTATTTTCAGAAATAAAAAATCGCAACAAAGTGAGCTAAACACATTTTACTTACAAGTTTTTCTTTTTACAAAAACGACAACAAAAAAGGAAAAAAGAAACAAACAGTCCCTTAATTTTTATCTTATAATTTTAATGATCACGTTTTAATTTAATATATTTGTATCTTATTTTATATTTATTAAATCTTAATTATATTTAAAATTTACTAATTACTTTGGATTAGATTTTTATTAACACCCTTAAATAAAAATCTCACTTGATGTCCAAGCTAGACATATACATGTATTTTTATTTTATTTTATTGTTTATTATCTATCAGTATTTGTATTATATTTTATTATTTGTATTATATAATAATTAAAATAATATTAATTATAAACTTATTGGTTATCATATTATAATATTTGTAGTTGAACATCATGGGCACAATAATATTCCTTAAAGAATATGAATTTAATAGGATAATTTGATGAAACTTTAAAGATTAAAGTATTAAATCGTCAAATGTTGCGTTTATTATTTATTATAATTAAATATAGTCCTTATTAATTTTATTTTAACTCAATTTGATCCAAGGCATAACAGTGCTAAAAGTTGAATATGAAAAAAAATAACAATGATTCACATATATCAACTATAAATCTATCAATCAAATAAATAAATTTTCAGATAAAATATATATTTTTTAAAAATATTATTAATGCATAATTATTTCCTTGAATTTGTCAAATATTACATTATTTATTAATACTATTATTATCTATATGGTTAAACATAAAATTTTATCATCATTAATTTACGGGGAAATTATAAAAAATCGTAAACTTATCTCAATTTTGTAATACTAGTTAAAACTTTAAAAAGTGACGTTAAAATATTCAAGCTTTAGAAGCTTTCAACCTCTTATGGCTCACTTTCTATTGATAACTAATCCAACCAAGGAAGATACCATTTTTCCCACTGTAGTTATTCTAAAGCCATTTGGAGTCGTATTATGCACTTGTTACTTTCACAATATGGTAGGTATGAATCAAATCTTATACTGCAGTGGGTAATTAGTAACACAAGAAAAGGAGCTCCAAATGCTACTCCTTTTGCTGCAACCTTCTCTATGACCATATATAAGATTTGGAAAGAACGAAACAACCACAAATTCATTGACACAAAAGAAGGGAAATATCAGCTTACAGATAGAATAATTAACCAGTTTCGAGCTGGCATTTTTGTTAAGGATGCACAACAGTATATTTCTATGGACATGAAGAGTAGATGGAAACTTTAACCCCCTAATGCTTCTTATTTTGGTCTTCTTTTCTTCTTGCACTCCCTATTAGATCCTTTGTAATATAAAGTAGTCACATTTCTTTTCCAGAACTCATTATAATATTGTAATAGTTTCATCTATAGTAATACATCATTCATTTATTAAAAAAGCTCAAACTTTTAATTTATTACAAAAATAGCATGATGTTAAATTTTCTGTTAACTTCATTAACATGACTCACCATGTCAGGTTTGTTTTCTTTACAATTTTAAAAGATTTTGTTATAGGTGGCTCACTTCTTTTTGTTACTACTATGATAGATGCATATTTGACTATATTTTTACACCCATATTTGCTATATTTTGTTTGATATTTTATACTTTTATCATATATTTGATACCTAATTCACCGCAAGTACTTTCATAGGTGATAATTGCCTTCAAGAACTTGAAGGAGAGGACGTAGGTTGAAAATGCGACATAAAACAAAAATTTGAAGCATAGAAGTGATGCATGGCTGTGTACTTCTCTCAAGCCATGTAGATTCACAATTTCTAGGCATTTTGGTTATGTAGGGTCTGATGCTGAACCATAAATTTTGTCATAAAAGGAAGTTCTCAGGGGTAGATTCAGGGAGCAGACTTTGGGAGGCGATTCTAGACTTGGAGATCGTTCTCAAGGGGTCACATTGGTTCAGAGAAGAGGAAAACACGAGGAGTTCATTGAAAAACCTATTAGAATACAAGATCAAGCCTCTATATCACAAGAATATTCAATAGAAGATAATCAGGGAGATTTAGAATTATGAACTTATTGTTTTCAATTTGTTTTTCTTTCAATGTATGCTTGATTTTGTGTTTGAAAATCTTTAACTAAACGTCTTATTAGTGTTTAGGTTAGATAAACCCTACATTAATACTTTGACGTGATTTGATTCTTTTATTAATATAATTGGTTTGATTGTTATATTGTGATCCGATTACGTGTTTTATTTATGTTGTAATAGACCCAAGAATATTAGATCATAACCTAATTTCATAAATAAAGATTGAGAAGTCCTATTGGTGAATAGATCTATCGTAGTTGGAAGGAGTTGATTACAACCCTAGGAATAGGATAACATAAATCTTCCAGATTAGGGTTAAACCTAATAGAGAGATTCACAAATCAGTAAAGCAATCCTATAAACTTTAACCTAAATAATTCAGTTAAAAACCTTAGGATTAGTTATTAGTAGACTCGAGATCAGTTATTAGCATACCCTAGGAATCTCCATGGTCCAATACATCAGTAAAACAATTGCATAATAAAAGATCAATATGTTAAGAGTTTAGAGGGTTTTGAAACCTAGATACTAATTTTAGATATTAATAATTTTCTAAGCGAATTCTTAATTCTCTGTTCAATTCGTTGCCTTTTTTATTTTACTTTTTTAATTTTATTTTCTTTTATTAAAAATCAAAATCAATTCGTAGGCTAGATAATAAGATAACGGTAATTACTAGTATTCATCATCTTGGTGGGATCGGCTTGTATTTGCTAGTACTAGCTATAACTACGTTGTGCATTTGCGGTTAATTCAACATTGACTAACTCACAAATTGTCAATCAAGTTTTTAGTGTCATTGTTGCAGACTTTGATATTAGGAACACCTGCATATTATTAATCTAGTCATTTTTTTGTATTTTATTTCATTTTTATTGTATTGAATTGTATTTGTGGCTTATTCGTTTAATTATCTTTTGAGATTCTCCATTTGATCTTGAGTTTGTGGTTTATTGTAAGATTTATAATTCATTGTTGTAGTCACAACTCACAATGAAAGGATGAAGCGAACAACACTTTTATGGAAGCCAGAATATGTCTTCGTAATTTATGCCATCACCATATGGGGGAGAGAGGTTTCATCACATTGTTGGTGGGAGTTATCACTACAATTATGAATGTTGAGCACCAACATATATATCGAAGTGACCGAGCATATACAATCAACCTCAAAGTGCACTACACAGGAACAACTATAATTCAAAGTGGAGCAATTGTTATGCCTATGGATGGAATAGTTACGCTCCAACTAAATATTCACAACACCAAACACCTCCAGTTAACAAGCCAACTATGGAAGATATGATGGTCGATTTCCTTCAAGTGTCAATGAAGAGGCATCAAGAAAAAGAAGCTCGTATACAAAATTTGTTGAATCGAATGGACTAGCTAACTATGATAACTAATAAGATGCAAGGTAGTTTGCCTAGTTTTATAAAAAAAGATCCTGAAGAATATGAAATGGCAATCTCCTTCAGAAGTGAAATGAGCTTTTAGAAGAAGATGAAGCAAAAGAAAAGGAAGAGGAAGAAATTATTATAAATCAATTAATGGAACTCCTTGCCGAATTGAAAGTTGAACGATGTGAATTTGAGAGCAAAGAAAAAACAAGGGTTGGCTTCATGAATGGAGGGACATTCCAAGAAGAACTTCTTGAAGAAAAAGTCAAAGAAACCTCCATCCAAGAAGAGAAAATAGAAGAGTGATAGGAAATAATTGAAGAAGATAAGTCAAAAACCTCTGTCTGGGAAGAAAAATAGTGGACAAAGATGGTTAAGGAAAAATTAGTGGAGGCACCAAGTAAGAAAACTACTGATGATATGTTGGTAGTAACCATAGGAAGATTCTCACTTCCTCAAAGACAAATTGTTCGAGTCAATCGACAATTCAAAGGGTTTCATTATCCCTCGTTTTATTAACAGTTAGTCATTAAAAAGAGCAGTAATGTAGTCGATAGGATTTATTAATTGATAAATTATGCTCTTGTTTTCAGCATATGGCTTACTTACAAGCTACAAAAGCTTTGTGTAGGGCAACGGTGGAAGTAAGTTACTCGTTATTGGACCAAGTGACTCGTGTGAAACAAGAGAGCCCCTATAGCTATAGTATATGGGTAAGGGGAATGTTATAGGGTCATTCGTCAATACTCCACTATTATTTCTTATTTATGATTGTGATGATTATGTGACATGATATTGATATGGAAAATGCATACCTTATAAATATACAAATATAGGTATGTATCATTTGAAATCTTTAGGATTGCATAACATAACTATAGTATTAATTCACTCAGCAAGGTTTGACTCCCCTCAAATAGTTTTTAGGGTCTTCTTTTCAGATCTCTTTTAACAGGGTACTTCATCGGTCTTTTTCCTCTTTGGCTATTTGATGCATGTTTGTTAGTGATCTTTGACTCTAGAGCCGCAGTAGTCTTGTATATATTAGATTTCTCTTGTATTAATTATCTTAACATTGTAGCACATTGAGTATTGTATATTGTTACAGCTGTTTGATTATTATCAACATGAATTTGATCATTTTGAAAGCTCATCTTTATTATGGATGTAGCAATTTGACAACATTTTAGGTTTGCTAAGGGTCTAATAAACCTTAAGCTTACTGCTCCTTTAGCATTGGTCACAATCCAAGGTTAGGTCCTGATGTATATATATAGCGATCCAAGGTTAGGTCCTGACAGAGAGCTCACATCACCTCTCTCTCAACAACAAGTAGAAGTATTGACATTTGATGGAAGCAAACACAGGTGGGCATTACAGTGGAGTCTCAGAGAGCGGAGAGGATGCTTCATATAGTCATTGTCGCTCACCGATGTATGACCCATCGATAGGGTCTAAGTTTAAACCAACGTTCCTACTTCAACACCAAGCACTTTATTTTTATTTTTGTTTCCCGCATCTTATCTGATGTAGGCATTCGCTATGGTTTTATCTTTTAATTTTTTATTTGTTTTTGTCATTGTGTGTTTATGTTTTTTTTATGAATTCTTTTTTTCCTAGAAACATAACTGATGTTTTGAAAGTTCTAAAAAAAGTTTGATTATGGTTGGCTAACATTATATTCGTCTTAGCCGAGTTTGTATCTTCTTGTTGCCACAAGACATTGTTTAGGTCCAAAATAAAACTAGTATTTGATCTGACTCTCTTGTGTATAATTGATTAAATGAGACTTTCTTGCATTTAAATGTATGAGTTTCTAACACAAGTTTAGGGATATAAAACAAACACCACTGTACATTTAATAATCATAAAAATAATATGACATATAATTTTGTACCATGAAAGAAAAAACTTGTACAATATTAAGCAAATATAATTTAACTGAATGAGAGTTAAAATCAATAAAACTCATTCATTATCAAAGCACTTAGTTAATAAAGAGAAGATAATTAAACAATTATTTGAAAACTAATAAAATTAATTATTCAAAATCTCATCAATGAAATTATTACAATTTTTTTAAAAAACAAAATAGAGACTGAAATCAATTATTGAAGATGCATATACAACATGCTTTGATATCAATTATAAGAATATATCTAACACACATATAAATAAATATATGTATACATTATTAATAAATAAAATGACTTAATTGGATTTAATTATTATTCTACTAGCAATCGGATTTAATTTTAATTCCATTGGTTAAAGGATTTTAAAAACTTTTTTCTTCTTCGTAAAAATGATCTCTTTATCTTTATATCTTTTAGAAGATTATCAATAATATTTAAATTGATCATTATCTATTATTTATAGATAATATTATGCACTGTACGTTAACAATTAATGGCAATGAAAGATTACACCTTTTAAACTCTCTTAGATATATCCTTTTATTATCATCACTAAACAACGTTAGGTAGGTTTTTCTTTTCTTAGATCTGAGTTGTTCGATTCACAAGTCTGTGTTCCGTTTCGAAATGCAGTTACTTTTGGGTCGAAGCTGGGAGAAAGTTTGTGAACATTCTGAGTGTGATTTCAGGCTATAAAGAGCGAACAACGAGAAAAGGTTTCTAGTTTTTCTATAACGTAAGTTCCCTTTTGTCACTAAATGCTTTTTCTCACTGCAAAAATTATTTTCTAAAATATGAGTATTTAGCTTTAAAATTTAAAAGTATTTTTTATATAAAAATGACTTTTTTAGAAATTAAAATACAACTTTTTAAGAAGCTCAAATTTATAGTTTTTTTAAAAAATATATTTTTTCAGGTAGATTTTTCATATCAATTAATAAATCTATTTTTTTAGTCCCTTTACCCTTATGTTTTTACATATAATTTCCACAATACCCATAAACACATTTTCATGTTTATTTTGAGATTTATATAATATTATTTAACTTTTTTATATGTTTCAATATTTATTTTTAATATTAGTTTTACTTATATTATAATCCATATAAAAGATTTGGTTAGATATAATTTCATTTATATTTTATAAGGTTTAAAATTATATAATAATTAATATATTGTACTTTTGCATATTGTTTAATATATTTTAAATAATATTTATATGCATAAATAATTTTTATTAAAAATAAAATATAATTAAAATAAAAAGTACTTTTTATTTTATATTGCCAAACAATCTATTATATGAAACTCTTTAAAAAAATTCTTTTTTAAATGACAGTCAAACAGTCAAATAACTTTTTAGAAATGTTCTATTGACAAAAATTTTACTGATAAAATCTCTACTGATATAAGCCTATCTAAATATATATGATGATGGAATATGTAAAAATGAGAGTATACTGGATGGGGGTATACATTTTCTTTAGTGGAATTATGAAATTGAGGAGCATTTAAGAAATGGGAAATGGAAAAATTTTCAACATCTAGGTTTGCCTGTGTATGGTATGGTACAGTTTGTGATTCTACTGGAACATGATATGTTTGTTAGGAGATATTAATGTAGGCTTGATGTTGTCTCTGAGGTTTTCTTTAGGCATTTTTTAAATAGTTTTTTTGAAAAAGGAAATCAGTATAATTAAAGAAGAAGAAATTTACAAGGTCATAAAAAAGGAATACCCTTTATATACAACACAAGTAGAGAGCCAGCAAGAAAGAAAACAGTTAACGCAGCAAAAGTAGCCTAAAACAGAACCTTCATCGATCAGCTATAGTCGTAAGACATGACAAACATTAGAGTTACAAGTAACTTTCTTTGTCAAAATTATCGCCCGAACGTCAGACGTAATTAAGCAGATCAAACTCTCTTTTGTAGAAGAGGTACTTTGGAAGCAACGATAGTTTCGTTCTCGCCAAAGCGAATATAAACAGACCCTAAACCAATAATTTGTACAGGATTGTTGGAACCTGTAGGTGAAGACAAAGAACTAATGATATTCATAATTTCAGACCCAGGATCCATCCAACAACATGAGTCACAACCAGCTCTCCAAATAGAATAGTTAAATGGGCACACAAAGAAAAGATGAGAACAAGATTCCATCTGAAGGGAACACATTGGGCATGAAGGATCCATGTGCACATAAGGAAGATGATCAGCAGCGATAGCTTATTCTGAATAGCTAACCAAAAAATGAAGGAGATCCGGGGCGTTAAAAAATTGCTCCAAACTGTGGTTGCCTAAGGAGCAGGGAGTCAGCGATGACGCAGATTGTTGCAAATGAAGCGATTAATTAACTTATTCAGTGGAGTTCCCTTCCAAAAGAAAGTGTCAGATTCTTGAGGAGTCGGAGAATAGCTAGGTTGAAAACGACGCAGAATTCTTGGGAAGTTCCACGAGTTCCCATCAATGAATGATATCATACGTGTTTTGAGAGGGAACAATGAAGACATTCTTGAAGGAGTTACCTGAGAGATTAAGGTAGTGTTTGGTTACTGTCCCCATGGGTGGGGACAGTAGACGGAGACACAAAAGTCCCGTCTCTAGGGCGTTTGCTTGCTGTCTCCACTTATTTTTGTCCTGTCTTCGGAGTACGGGGACAGTAAGGGACCGCGACTATCCCAATTGTCATACCAAAGAGAGACCCGATGTCCATCTTTGATAACACAAGAAGTCTCTAAGCGAATAGCGTCTCTTAACTTCAAGAGCTGGTTGAGGAAAAAGAGAAATTGGCTTTCGGTTGAAGCGCCCATATGGAATGTCCTTTCAGGAAATAAGTATGCAACCATTGGATCCACAAGGTTTTCTTATCCTCCAGTATCCACCAAAGACGTTTGAGAATCAAAGCGCGATTAGAAGTTTTAATGAGAAGAATATTCAATCCTCCTTCCGCCTTAGGATGGCAAAGATCAGATCATTTCACTTTGGAGGCACCGCGGTTATTGAACTTTGGACAAGAAAGAGCTACAATAACACCAGAAACTTGAGATGCTTTCCACTTTAAATTTTGGATAAGGAAGTTTATGACACATGTAAAATTCCTGTTTTGAATTTAGCAAGAAATGTCGCGAGAAGGTTATGTATAAACCAAAGTTCACATGATAAAATAAAGATAGTAACTGATATACTATATTACAACAACGTTAACAGAAAGAATGAGAGTGAATTATATTCATGAAAATTTAAAAGTTCAAACATTTATTCCTATTTTTTAAAGTTTCATCTAAAATTACAAATTTAGTAAATTTTCAATTTTTTAAATTAACTCTAATATTAATCAGATTTAAATTAGATTTTTAATTAATTTAAGGTTAACCAATATAAAATAAAAATATACTCATAATAAATTAAGTTTAATTAAAATAGTAAATTTTATATATCAGATTATATACATGTATTAAAATGAAATTTATAACTAATAAAAAATATTTCATATTTGAATTCAAAATTAACTGTTTATATAGTTTTTCTAAAAAAACTGTTATATAGTTATTTAAAATATTTGTATTTGTATTTGCATTTTTATTTTTTATAAAATTGATGTTTAAACAATCGTTCTGGTTTTGCTTAACACTATTTACAAACTGGGTTGGATCTTGTTCGTTTTAGAAGACGGATCCATAACCTTCTCCTAAGAAATAGATTTTCTCAACCAAAAAAAAAAAAAAACCCCTAAGAAATGGAGATTTCCAAAAGCTTGAGGGTGGAATTACTAATTGAGTTTAATTGCCGCAATTCAAACGTCCAAACTACATCTCACCATAATTTACTCAAAATTTTACGGTTTTATTATCTTAATATATATTTAATAAAATGTAAAAATATATTTTAAATTTAATGTTTACCTTTAATATTTTGAAATGCTCAAACTGAATTTCAACGTTTTTAAAACATTCAAATAGACTGTAGGTGAATGAAAAATTTAACGGGTTAACCTTCTATCACCTAAATGTTAGTTAATATTAACATAACATTATTTTTTATCAGTAGAACTTTTTTTTTATTAGATTTATACCAATAGAGTTTTTATTAGTAAAGCTTTTTTCTATAGATTTTTTATGAGAATTTTTTTTTCAAGAAATCAGTTCACTGTTTGACTGTCATTTAAAAAAGAGTTTTTTGAAAGAGTTTCATATAGTAAACTGTTTGATAATATAAAAATAAAAAATATTTTTAATTTTAACTATATTTTATTATGTAATAAAAATTATTTATACATATAAATATTATTTAAAGTATATTAAACAATATACAAATCACAATTTATTAATTATTATATATTTTAAACCATATGAAATATAAATGAAAGTATATCTAATCAAATATTTTTAATAGATTATAACATAAGTAAAACTAATATTAAAATATATAAAAAGTTAAATAATATTATATAAATATCAAAATAAATATTAAGTTGAGTAAATATGAAGATATGTTTGTGGATATTGTAAGAATTATGTGTAAAATATAAGGGAAAAGAATTAAAAATAGTTTCATTAATTAATTTGAAAAATCTACTCAAAAAAATCATTTGAGAAGTTATTTTTAAAAACTCTAAATTTAAACTTCTTAAAAAGTTGTATTTTAGTTGTCACAAAAATTATATTTATTAAAAAAATTATTTTACAGTCAAGTATTTTTTAAAAAGATTTTTATGTTAGAGAAAAATATTTATTGACCTTTAGTTTCGTCCCAACACTTTAGAAGATCACTTTTTTTTTTTATTAACTGACATTTGATCAAGAAAGCTATAAGAAGTAACGTGGCAACCATGCAATTGCAAGCACATCTGCTCCTTAGATGACTCGCACGTACGACGTTTAACATGGACACACACACACACACACACGAGTAAGAATGTTTTCCCAGAAAATAACGTATTTTCATGTCCTGACGAAACATCAAGGAAACCTTCCCTCATCTTCCTCGTTCAGAACTTATCGATTCTATTGTTTATTACAACAATTGTAAGATTAAGATTTATCTTTATTCCTCGGAACTGGTCCAAGTTCGTGCCACCTTCTTGGAAAACTCCCCTTCAAATATCTCCAATCCCGCCATTGTTATCTTCATGTTCCCAATGTTGAGCCAAGTTCACTCCCTCGCTTTAATGGCAAGCAAAAACCTCTCTTTTTAGTTTTCAGGAATCTCCTCTTTTAACGCCAAATCTTGCACTTCCGTACACCACCATGTTCCATCTCCTCATACCAAGGAAAATACGTATCTGTGTAGATGAATTCTGTTTGCTATAAATATGGAAGTCCATCCACCTGGATCCCGTGGGTCTAGCTCCTTCATTGTGAGCTTTTTTCTTCATCTATCTCTTCGTTTTTCTTGCCCTTTTCTGGGTTCTCTTTATAGTTACTATATAGTTGCATATATATCACATCAGTAAGATGGCTGAGATATATGTAAACAATAGGAGATTAAATAAAACCCCAGCAAAGAATAACAAGAAGGGTCATGGTTTCACAAGGAAATGTGCTTCTTTGATCCAAGAACAACGTGCGAGGATCTATGTTCTTCGTCGCTGCGCCACCATGCTCGTTTGCTGGTACATCCATGGAGATGACTAGATAGCTAGCTGGGAAGTATTTATTTCGTGTCCTTGTTTCTTTGGTTGTAGGTCTCTTTTTTTTAATGCTTTCAGCTTTCTGCATGTGCTAGGCCGGTCTGGTTACGGTGTACCTTATCATCCAAATCCCTCCTCAAAGTGTCATTAAATTCTTTTTTGACCTATTTGGTGTAATCCAATGGGTTTGTAGACACTGGAGAGCTTGGATATATAACTATATAAGCCATGCTCTTGCTTACATACGAGCAAGAAATGAAGTTTTTGATTTCCGGAGGAGTGCAAGGCTGCATACATACATAATTTCTATGTTACCCTTCGTTTTTCTTTTTCTTGTTTGGTTGCTACTCGTCAGGAATAGGACCAGTACTAGCAGTAATTTGCGTCATAAAAAGGGGGCGAATAACCCTTGTACACCGAATAACTTCCAAGTTGGGTGTTGGTACTAATGCTATATAATATGCAAATGTTTGGTATTTCTCTAATCATCTCCGCAATTCTCTGTTTGTTGTAAGCGTATGAAATGTTTTTACAACACAGTAATTGTATGAAACTGCATATGACAAAAAGAGTTGCGACTCGTTGCATATCCTTGAATTATTACACCGAAACACATTATTAGTATTATTCGGTAAGACGATTTTATAAAACAGTTGTATAAGAGAGAACTTCGACAGAAGAATATCGGGAATGTGAAGGCGACAAGAGCGCATGACATCTTCCAAGACCAGGAACTAGGGGTCAGCAAAGCTACCTGAACTTTGGAATTTCATGTATCCGATTTAATGGCATGGGCATGAAGTTCGGAGTAAATTTTTTGGCAGAAGAGATTATGCCACCTATGCAAAATTTGGAAGGGATCATCACACAAAGCACAGAAATTGCCCATGACAAGGCACTTTCATTTTCTCTATATCACTCGCAATATAAAAGAATGTTTCATACTACAAAAATGCATTCAAATGAAAATCAAGAGACAAATAATATACAGTTATGATTCCTAAATGGGGTAAAACGTTCAAGGACAAGGGTAAATATTCAGGCTTAATAGTATCATTCAAAGCAACTCATAATGACACAATGGAACCAAACTGAGATAGACGCTGAAAATTTGTCAATATTTAGAATTGGCAGAACTCATCAAGAACAACAGGAAAATCTGCCTTGAGTTTGCTTTCCTCCACCATTGTTAACGAGGCTTACCCTGTTGACAGTTAACTCAGCTTTGTATGAATCCGAATTAAGGACTTTCCTGCTGACATTGTTATAGATTTCACGGATGACAATCTCAAAAGCTGTTTTAACATTGGTAGAATCCAGGGCTGATGTCTCAATAAAGAATAATCCCTCTGATTCTGCAAGACTTTTGCCTTCTTCCACACTTATTTCCCTGATGCTTTCCAGATCACATTTATTCCCCACAAGCATCCTTGCCACCGTAGTATCCGAATGAGCTGCATTACATTTTCAGTAATGTTTGCATAATATTATAAGTAACCAAGAAGCTAAAAGGATAAAACAGAAACAGACATAATGCTGAAGGAATCAACAAGACGGACAACTTCCCTACATTCTTCAGGACACCCTGGACATCTAATGTTTAAGTGGGGTTCCAGAAGCAAATATTAGAATTTAGGACAGTTTTTGTGACAAGATGTCACGACTTTGGACGAAATTTCTTGTGACAAAAACCACAATACGTTTTGCTTGTATTAAATATCCTTTCCAACTTCAGTGGACTTTCATGTCCACTAATACATGACCACAAAATTTTCTATAAAAAAGATGTGTGAAAGTAAAAATTTATGTAAAAATTATACCACACAGGCACATAAAAACATCAGAATTGCAATTGTTAAGTGTCAATCGTGGAAATTAACCACTCCAAAGGGTAGGTTCAGCCGCTCCTCATTTCCATATCCATTGTCAATACCAAAGAGAAGATGATTTTTAACAGAGACATAATTCCCAATTCCTTCAGCATCATTACAAAGTACCATTTTCCTTAGAAGGTTGAAACAGATCTTATCATCCGTTTGAAACAAAATATTGGCTGTGAGATTGTCAGGATTGGCCTGCATAGCTGTTGGCAGGTCTACTTATAAAATGTGCAACATGTTTGGGAAGATGAGAACAGCTAAGATTCATTGGCAATGTTGGGTTGAATTGGGGACAATGGATACTAAAGTTTTAATACTGCGTTACGATCTGAAAAAACCATCTTCTCCTGTCTTTGCAAGTCTTTATGGAAAGTAGTTGCAATGGGGTAGTCAGTCCTTTTGCGAAATGCTAACTAAGATTCGTCAAAGTTCGCATTTTTAGTAGGCTTCTGTATTAACAATCATCAAAGTTCACCACTTTCCGAAAATTAAACCAACATCAAAACAATCTGTCAGAACAAAACTCCAAATTCCATCAATTTCCCACAAAATGACAACATAGAAAAGTATAAAGTGCCCAAGCAAGATAAATTTGGCAACGGAAAACAACTTAAAAGACTTACTTTTGAGCTCATCGAGCCACCGAGTGACGCTTTCGAAAGTGGATCGGCGGCTAATATCATAAACAACAAGGGCACCGACAGCTCCTCGGTAATAAGCAGAAGTCACAGCCCTGAACCTCTCCTGTCCGGCGGTGTCCCAAATCTGAGCCTTAACTTCTTTTCCATCAATATCCATGCTCTGGGTCTGAAACTCCACCCCAATAGTGGCCTTGGAGTGAGGATTGAACTCGTTTCGAGCATAACGGGACAGCAAGTTAGATTTGCCAACAGCAGAGTCACCGATGATGACAATCTTGAACAAGTACTCCTCTCCTCCCTCGTCCTCCGACGAAGACATTGTGGTGTCTCTGGGAAAACGCAAAAATTACCCTTTTAGGAGAAGGGCGTAAATGGAGTTGATGGCCCCCGAAACTTTTGCTTTGGTGCTTTAAAGATTATAGCTTTTAGGTCTAATCATGGGTTGAGTTGGGCGGGGGAGAGAGAGAGAGAGACAGAGCAGAGGCAAATGAACAAAGACTTCACTATAGTGGACCTGGCTGCGGACATGCAAAGTAATGAGGAGTGGGGTGGGACCCACTATTCAGTACTTCCGCCGCTATCTCCAGTCGTCTTGTCCTACGCGCCACCGCTAAACTAATATCGGAGGCGAATGTCAGTAAAATGGCATTATACGGAAAACTGTCAAATTCAGTTTTATGTTTTAATTTAAATTGTTTAATATATGATTTTTAAATATATTTGAATAAATTCAAGTTAAGATTATTGTATTTTTATCATTAAAAAAAGTAATTGATCAATTATTTCAAGATTTTAATTTTATTAATTATTCCAATATTTTTTCTCACTTTCAATTGTCATACTTATTTTAATAAAATATTTTGTAATTATTTTACCTCATAGCAAATATATAACTCCTATAATAAATTAAATTAATCTGAGGGATGGTGTCTTCAAAAATTGAGAATAGATTTAATATTTAAAAATATTTATGAATAATAGTTATGCTACAGTTTCAAATAATCAAACATCATGCTTTACTTGTCGGAATGTGATGAGTAGCGTGACAAGAGGAGTTGAAGAAGCGCGTGAGGCAATGGCGCTAAAGAGAAAACATGCGTAAACATCACATAGTGGCACCGCTCAAAGAGAGTGCGAGACTTCACGGGCCCATCCTCAACCCATTTATGACCCTCCCGATTATTCTATTTCTATATCCATTTCCTATATTTCTCAGCATTCGATGAACAAAAGCTTGGGCCGGGTCACTGATCCGATTTTAAAATTTAAATTATTTAATTTAATTTATTCATTTTTAACTTTTTAAAATAATTTTTGTAATTAAAAATTAATTAATTAATATTTTAATTTTATAAATTGTCTTAATTCTAATTAAATATCTTAAACTTAAATTTTTTATTTTTCAGTATAAATAAAATATAAATTATTTTTTATATTTATATTAGAGTAAAAATTAAAAATAAATTAATAACGGTACAACAGAAAATTACATTAAATTGATAGCAAAGTCTGTACATTTAAAAGAAAATAAAGCAGATAAAATGGGATTAGAGTAGGAACGGGCAAGACCATCTTCTATTTGTGGTCAAAGAAGTGACACTTGGAATACTGGCGCTCTTCACAGCAATCTTCTTCCGTCTTCTCTAATCCAATAGCTTCTTGGCTTCCATGGAAACCATTCACGTACACTCTCACTTTCTCAGCCATTTTCCTCATAAACCCACCAAAACCATGCTAATGTTAACTGCAATACAAGGGTCAGTCAGAGTACCTTCTTTCTCTCATCTCTTCTGCACCTACACTCGTTCTTCTTTTTCTTCTACTATAAAACCTCCTCAACCAGTTACTGCCCATTTCAATTGTTTAAGAAGTGCCAACAAGTTCTCTAGGCTCTCTGTCTTCACTGCCAATGTTAGTGACGC
Source organism: Erythroxylum shatona (assembly GCA_027568895.1). Taxonomy (NCBI): domain Eukaryota; kingdom Viridiplantae; phylum Streptophyta; class Magnoliopsida; order Malpighiales; family Erythroxylaceae; genus Erythroxylum; species Erythroxylum shatona. The sequence continues at coordinate 9,859,631 of JAOSBK010000005.1, read as the reverse complement.
CAAAACTGTGAACTCCAACGACACAGCCAACCCAGAAGTCGTTGAGACCTCGCTTGATGACATGCGACAAGCTCGGGTGTGTTGCTTTTTTCCTACTATTGTTTTTAATTTTCTGTTATTTTACGTTGTGCGTTCCTGGTTTACTGACTGAGCGTACTTGCATTGATACAAAGGGGGACTCAAAAAGGCATGCTTTTCTAAAGTTGAATCATTTATGTTTTATCGGACACTAACTAGCTAACGAAACCTTTCAACTTAGGACTTCTAAATTGTGCATGAGGCTCTTGCAAAATCATAAAATTATCTTCTTGGACCAGCTTGTATTCAGCAAATAAGTTTTCCCTTCGAAGTTGTTCTGCAAAGTTTGATCTGATTTGACGAAGTTGTGTAATCTAACACATTCTGTTAATGGAAAGAAGTAGAGGTCTGCTGATTGGGAGGCGATAAGAGCTTACCTGGAGAATGGATCCATATTTGAGGGCAGGATTGAAGGTTGCAATGCTGGTGGACTGCTGGTTCGGTTTTATTCTCTTCTGGGTTTTCTTCCCTTTCCGCAGCTGAGCCCATCTCACACTTGTAAAGGTACTTTTGAAATGGTTTCTTGACTTCCATGATCTCAACTCTCCCCTCTCTTTTATTTAATTGTTTTGGAGCCAAAATAGTAATCTTTTATTTGATTAGTCTATAGTTGTACTGCACAGTTATGCAGGTCGAATTTTTGAAAGGAAATATCTTTACTTAAATCACTGATTAGAACTTTATATTTTCTTGTTTTTGGCGAATAAAGTACTAGAGTCCTGCTTGTTTCGCTTCTTTGGACTGTTTTCTTCTATTCTACTAACCTTTATTGGAGTTGGTGAGCAAATGGGGTTTGATATTCACTGCATGGCTAAGAGTTTAGTTACTGGTAGTTGTATTGTCATGGTCCTGTCCGATAGAAGTAAAATATAAACGGAACAAATAAACAAATGACGAGGAGAATTACATGGCAATTGACAGGAGTTGTATGCTGCTCTGCATTAGTTAACAGATATATAATAAGGACATCATAATCCTTGAATTTAAGATTCAAAATTTGAAGAATACCATTGAACGCAATGGATGTTAAAGCCTCCTCCTACAGGGTTCAAATCCTCTTCATGCTTTCCCAAAGTACAAAAGCTTGATGTTGCAGATGTTAACTTCTCATCGAGATAATTTCACTTTCAGTTTTTGCCAATCATTTTGTTTTCTCTCATTATTTCTGAAGTGGAATTACTTCTTGTGCCTTTGCTATTCCAGTTGCTTATAACATTATTTGTTGTCATTATACGCAATCTTTCCAATAGTGGAATTTCTTTTCCTTTTCTTGATGTTTCTTTATAATTTTTCTCTATATTTAGAATTCCTTATAGTGTTTTCTTAGAAATAGACCATAATTAACTAATTGTACTTTTTTTTCCCTTCTTCTCTCATTTTTGCTATTACTCTTCATGTAGCACCCCAAAAAAGCATCCATGAGATCGCTGAAGCTTTGACTGGCACCCTTATTCCTGTGAAGGTAGTCAAGTTTTCCATTACATCATCTTCAAGTTATCTGGTCTAATGTATTGATTTATTATCTTTTCATATGCTTGTTTGAATTTTGAATGTGATAAGAACTTTAAACCGTGAGTATGCATAGAAGTTTTTAACTTAATGGTACAGTAATTTGATTGTTGAATGCAATTTAGTGGATATTAGTTGCTTAATCAAGAGGGAAGAAGATTGGAATATCTTCTTCTTTAACGCTAAGAACAGTACGCAAATGCAGAAAGTAGATGCAAGAGTACGGGAGGCTAAATTGAGTTGGGAGGGGTGATCAAGCTCAACCTAAGTTGATTTTTGCTGTAATTTGTGTTAACATTGGGAAAATGGAGAAAAATAAGCCCGGTGGCTGATCCCAATTATAATTTTGTGTTGAGTTGAAGATCCAGAAAGAAGTGGAGCAGCTCCTTAAAACTTAAACTAGAGTTAGCCTGTTGTATAGATAACTTAACCCCTTTTCATGTGCACTTGAAATTTCAATGCTCGAATTGCTTGTTGGCCAATGAGATATTGGTACCTGTTTTTTTAGTCTGCATATGGATCCTTCTTTGATTATTTTACTTTTGTTTTATTAAGATCATTGGATGATTGTTATTTGATTTTTAATAAATAGGTTATCCAAGCAGATGAGGAGAATAGGAGATTAATATTTTCCGAAAAGGAAGCTGTCTGGACAAGGTTTTCTGAGAAAATACAAGTGGGTGATGCATTTGTAGGAAGGGTGGGCGCAGTTGAAGATTATGGTGCCTTCGTTCACTTGCGCTTCCCTGATGGTATCTTGCATTTATGTGATGTATATGGGGTGTGTGTATATCTATATTATATTTATGCATGTATGCTTATGTAATTTGGAATAAGATTTGTGTAGTGCAAGAGTTTTTAGTTGTGTATAAAATACTACAGGTCTGTATCATCTCACTGGGCTAGTACATCTCTCGGAGGTTTCTTGGGATCTAATTCAAGATGTGCGTGACATCCTAAATGAGGGGGATCAAGTGAGAGTCAAAGTTATAAACATTGATAGGTTGGTCTATTTGCTTGATGTCCTGAAGTTCCTGCTTTTTACCCAAACAAATGTAGTTATTAACCAATACAAGATAAATGGACAGCATAGTTTGATGAAATTAATCCATATTGTCACTTGGACATTGGGGAAACAGAAAGCAAGTTTTGATACAGATAAACAAAATATCTATCATCTAAGTGCTTCCTATGCAAACATACTTTTTAGTTCTCATGTTTTATTTTTGTATTATGAATACTTGTGATCAATCTGATGTTTGTTAGAACGGTTGTTTAGTGCAATCAAGTCTATCATTTTCAATTAGAAAATTGATGCAGGCACAGGTCTAGGATTGCTCTATCAATCAAACAATTAGAACAAGATCCATTGCTAGAAACTTTGGACAAAGTAATTCAACAGGTCTGTAATATGATGAAAAAGTTCAAATCTTTTCTCCACAGGGATAAGGTAATAATGTTGTTTAATGCAACAATTCAAATTTGCAGGATGGATCAGTTGGATCTGATTCTTTAGGTTCGAGTCAGAGCAGCACGATTGAGCCACTTCCAGGACTTGAAGAAATAATTCAAGAGTTGCTGCGTGAAGATGGGTAAGATATTGCCATTTCATATTTTATGGTTTCTTTTATCATCTTCTTTTGGATAGGAAAATATCTGATTGGCAATCAGAAAGAAAGAAAAATTGACAATAGGAAAGAGGATGCAAATGAACACGGTAATGCCTTACAGCAGCGCTTAGATGTCAAAAAGTCATACACTCTTAATGAAACTGAATTCCAAGTGCAGCACAAATTCTGCAGCAATAGGTTATGTAAACAAAGAGCGATTCATAAATTATTTCATTGCATATCCTAGTACGCTCTTATTTGTACGAACACAACTATGTGGGTCAATGCCTTCTTTCTATTCAAAATGCTCCTGAATTTATTGCAGAAGAAAGCTAGATATGATTTTCCCAAATTTCATGGCAAATCCTGTGATTCCCTGATATGTACTTGTCAATATGAAACTTGATGTTTTAACCAAAATGGTTTACTCTCGTTTTTGCTTCTCACCCACATTAGATTTGCTAGGTTCACAATGATTTTGTGTCTTTTTGAACCTTATTTGCATCTATAATGTGTTCTTCAGTCATCTGTTCTATTTCTAGCTATCCTAGGACAGTTTCTGTCATATATATATATATATATATATATATATATATATATATTATCCATGTAATGTAAGCTTATATTAAGCCAGAGTAGGAAACCATACTCATAAATTGTCACATTATTGTCCAGCATAGATGATATCAGAATCAACAAACAAGGGTTTGAAAAACGAGTCGTGTCACAGGATTTGCAGCTTTGGCTTTCAAATGTAAGTTGATCTTATTTCATAGGTTAACTTTTTCTACAAATTCCTTTAAAAATGCTTTATGATATTCTTACATCTTCATCTCTGTAATCGGACAGGCTCCACCTGTGAATAGGAAATTTACCGTCCTTGCTAGGGCGGGAAGGCAGGCAAGCATATAATTCCCTCTCTCTCTCTCTCTCTCTCTCTCCCTCTCTCTCTCACGGATATAAAGTGTTCATGATTCAGGTACAAGAAATCCAACTGATAACAACACTTGATCAGGAAGGCATCACAAAGGCA
>JAOSBK010000005.1:9832444-9844444 GCA_027568895.1 Erythroxylum shatona | reverse complement strand
TGTTGGGTTGAATAGAAAACAGAGGAATCGTTCGCTGCTGGTTATTTGTTTGTATTTCTCTTCTTGGTTACATTGGTTCATTACATTGGTGCTTTCATTGAATCTCTGTATAAATGACAGAGCAACTTCATGTCAAATCCATCGAGGATAACATTAGCGCCATGGCTCAGTCGACCTCTATGTTGCGCCATAGTATCTCCAGGCTTGCTTCATCGATTGCGGAGAATACACTTCTTATTCAACAACTGTTGGATCTTCTACCTCCACTCCCAAACCAGCATTCTCCTGATGCAACAGAAGTCGTAAAACAAGATGATGGACCTGAATTGCTCGACCAAATGCCAAAACAAACGGACTCGAAAGCTGCCGACGCACTTGCTGGTGACTTTGGATTGGTTCAAGAAGAACCAATCGCTTTTCAGAGTGAGCAACCAAATGCAAAGCGCTACTGTACATTTTCTGCGTGAGTGAATGTTTCGATTGCATTGGTGGTTCAGCCAAAGGAAAGCTACGTAGACGACATTGCATCCCAAGAGCAATTGCCGAACGCGCTTCGAAGTGGTTCTCTCGTAAGCGACACGGATAATTTTGGTAACAGTGGCCACTTCTACAATCAGAGCGGACTTGAGTCCTTTGAATTCATTAGCGACCATGGTTTTGATCCAGGAGGAAAACAGAGTGGACACCTTGCTGCAGCCCAGGTGTTTGAAAAAATGCCAAAGAGAATAGACTTTGTCCCCCCAGGGATTTCTACACTGATGGACGCCGAACCTGTTCGTGCCAATAATGATCTCATTCCAAAATCCAATCAGAGTTCAGTGTTTCGTTGGTATGAAGCCTCTTCTATTTGTTCTTTTGCAACATTCGAGTTTACCAGCTCTTACACGTTGAGCTTGCCGTTTTATAATTTTACTGTTGTGGATGAATCTCTGCGTTCACCTTATTTGCCTCATGCGTCTGAGTTTTTGGGGATTTCGAAGGAATTAAAGAGGTTATTTATGAGTTCGATTTTACGAGGTAGATGGGGGTTGTTACTGCCTCATGCTTTTATCCAATCTAAGTTTTTTGATCCTGGTATTTCCCTTGTCCATGCATTGGCATTGGTTGATTGTAGCTTTCAAGTCTTTTCCGAATTAAGTGATATTAGAGGAGGTGATCTTGACATGTTTTCGGAAATAATTAGAGACTATGCATCTACTTTTTCCATGGATGGACAACCATGCGCACTTTCCACAATGGTGTCAAGTTTGAATGGTGCTCCTCCTATTCTCATATGTTGCGTTCATCTCACATCTAATGATCATAAACTAGAGATGTTTTACAGAGAATGTTGCATATATATTGATGAGGAACAGCTTCACATATTGTTTAGTACGACTCCGAATATGTCGGATTCTTATGACATTGAAGTCAAACATCCAGCCGATGTCATTTCTCGGAGCAATGGAAATGGGGTGCCCGTTTATAGAGATTACGCCGTGATGATTTGTCGCGCTTTATTCTGCTTCTTTTTGGAAATGGATGCTGCTGCTCCACTTTTAGATCCTTTAACTTTATGGTTCAATGGAGAGCTTGGATTTTTATCTCTTGACTGTGGTGCAGTTATGGAACATGGTCCTTTCCAGCAAGGAGGAGATGGAAACGTGGTTAAAAATTATTCTTTAAAGCCTAATGATCATTCTCTAAAGCTTTTTGAGCTCTTGCCTGAAGCAATTCTCAAACAATTGATGCTTGAACGAGATCCACATGCCCATGTTGAGGTTGCCAGAATAGAAACCGCTCCTCCCAATAGCTTCTACAGCTTCATTCATCTTCTAGTTTGCAAAAGTGCTCCAAGTGACCAAATTCAATCCCAACTTGAAGGGTTAATTTCTTGGGATATCAGGTTCATTTTTGAGCTTAGGTGGACACAAAAAGCTGTCTTTGTATCGGGTTACCAACAAATCCGAGTTCGACTAGTGGCTATACCTGAGAAGAGGGTTATGCAACGTGCTACTTATTTGATTGAGCAGTGGTTGATTCCGTGGGAAGGGTTACTGGTTAGTGAAGCTACTTGGGTCGACAACAAACATGTCCTCAAATCCCTACCTACCTTCAACCTTGAGGACAAGGTTGTCTTAAAGGGGCGAGTAATGTTATGAATTAATATGTTAAGGATGTTTTCAAGGGGTCGGTATTGTTATGAGCTAGTATAACATGAGGCAAGGCCCAGCTGGGAAAAGGACTAAACAAATGGCCCAAGCCTATGAAGAGTGAAGAACGGTTAAACAAAGTGCTTTATATATTGCAGCGGTGCCAAGGATCGGATTTATTCAGAATGTTATGCTATTGCTGTTGTTCTTCTTCTCATCTATTCCTTCTTGTTTCTCATCTCCTTCTCCGATATTCTCTCTGTTATTTTCATTGCTCTTCATCTTGTTGTTTTCCCTAAGAATCTTGTATTTCACTGTTGGGTTGAATAGAAAACAGAGGAATCGTTCGCTGCTGGTTATTTGTTAGTATTTCTCTTCTTGGTTACATTGGTTCATTACACTGTATCAGTATCAGGGCACTACCTTAATTCCAAACAAAAAGCAAGAATCCCTGATACCACTTTTTTTTTTCTCACCCAGTTGTATAAACTTTTATGTACAAAATTTTCCTAAATAAAAACCCAATCACTTCTGAAAGAGAAACAACTTGTCTACGAAGCATTGTTCCCTGGGTTTGACGCAGCATAAGCTTGAGAGAAGCAGGTATCTTGAGTGTGACAACCTTAATAAATGTTGATGCAGGAATACCTTTGGAGAGAAATGACGCTCCTAGAACTGCTGTTGGCCCAGCACCAACATATCGTCAACGAATAACATCTCCCTCCTTGGTTACATCCACTGGGATAATATCGTCAACAAATAACTTACACTAAAGTACCTCTCCTTTAATATATTTGATAAGTTCATCTAATACTAATGTGAACAAAAAAGGGTTTAAGGCAGAGTCTTGGTGTAGTCCAACACCAATAAAAAATGCTTCCATGTCGCCTACTATCGTCTTTACGCTAGTCAATACTCCTTCATACATATCCCTAATTACTCTGATATAAGTCATAAGAATGCTCTTTACTTCCAAACACCTCTATAAGAGTTCTCTAGGAACCCTGTCATACGCCTTCTCTAAATCAATAAAAACTATATGCAAATCTCGTTTTCGTTCCCTGTAGTATCTCATTAGTCTACGGAGTAGATGTATTCCTTCTGTCGTGAACTTACCAAGCATAAATTCAAATTGGTTAGCCGATATAGAAGCAACTCTCCAAATTCTCTTTCCCATTACCTTCTCCCACAGATTCACGATGGTGTGACTTAGTAATAATCATTTTCCTATTATTGAACTGACAAATGTTGAGAAAAGTGATTAATCAAAATCAAAATTAAAAATACTAAATTAAAATAAATCAACATAATCGATAAACTAGAATGACAGTTGAACTAAGAATCAACTCATGCAATCAAGACTTCACACATCAATTTAATCTAAAGTTTACTAAACCACGAAAATTCCTCAATTAATATCCTTCACAAGACTATTAACAATCAATCCTAGTTTGATTAATTAAAATCTCTTTCTAATTAAAACCCCTAGAATTGTATTAATCTATTTATGAATTTCACTATTAGATTTGAAAATAATCCAAAAGATATATGTCAGCATATCTCTAAGTTTGCATGCAACTCTTTTTAATTATGCTAGGTCTATTCATGTAAAAGATTTCTCAATCTCAATTGCATGCAATCACATATGAATCATTATAATGATAATGTTAATTCAAGAATAATTAGAAAACAAAATTGAATCTCAATAAAATTAAAGAATAAATTGAATTAAAATAAAATTACTATAAGTTCCTTCCTAGGGTTCATCTAATCCAGATACCATTAATAGTTTAGCTCCTAATCATATCAAACATAATATCAAAACTAAAGAGAGAACAAAAAATCAAGGATAACATGATGAAATCCTTTTAATCTTAAAAACCTTCACTCTAGATTGATGAAAATCTAGTCCAAAATGGTGTTCCTAAATATTATTCATACTTTTTGTTGTCTTAAGATTTTCAATTATGCTTCCTAAGCCTCCCCTCTTCTTTTATCTTTTAATTTTTCCTTTTATAATTTGAAAACTAGATTTCTAGGTAGTATAAACGCATCAATACGGGCATATTGGAGGCTATGTACTTTAAAACTTATGAAATCCTTGAATATGGAGCAAATAGGAGTATCAATACAACTATGTATCTTTTCAATATGAGCGTGTTGATGGTCATGTAACACTCTGAAACTTTAAAACTACTTATTTTGCATGAAACATGACCATATTAAAGGACATAGGCATTAATATGGGTGTGTTGATGCCCATGTACTTTTCTAACAGCTTTATAACTAGGTTAAAACAACTCTAAATCGCATCCAAACTAATCTCAATTTGTTCCTTTTTCTCTAAATAAGTGAATTACAACCTAAAAGAAAAATATGAATGAATTAAGGACCAAAAACAATAAAAAATACTCAAATAAATAAATGAAATGCACTAAATATATATAAACCTAAAAATATGAACAATTAAATACCTATCAAACTCCTCTACACTTAAGCATTTACTTGTCCTCAAGCAAATCAATTTCATTACTCTTAACTTCATAAGAAATAAACCCAAGAAAGCATTAAACACATCGAAGATATCCAATAAGATACTTTATTATTCATTAAATTGCTAAGTTTATAATACTTAGATACTTGCATCAAATTGTAAATAATTTAGGCTATAATTCTTCAAATTTCACCTTAATTCACACTATTCCACTTAATGCATAAGGTGAACATACATAAGAAAATTGCTAAAATTTTAAATATTTTCATACCCTTTATTGAAAACAAAACACTAAATTTAAATAATAAAGGAAAATTTAGAAACTTGTTTGCTCAGTTGCTCAACTAGGTCACTATCTCAAATAGCTACTCGTATTACTCTTTAACTTTGAGCTAACATAGTGAAATTACTTATACTATTCACATATTACTATTTTTCTCTTTTTTATTATGTGTGAAATAATAAAAATGTTTAAAAAATTCATATTTAACTCAATACTCGTATAAATTATACACAAAGTATCATAATGCAAATCAAATATCTATTCTTAAAATTAAAGAACTAAATTAAAATCAACTTATCATAAAGACTCATTATTATTTGCCTAAATAAATTAAATCAAAATCACAAGTAAACTCATATTGAATCATCTTGATCAACACCCTTTTAACAAAATTCTCAAATCACTCATTTTAAAGCTAATTATAACAAAATCAACAAATTTAACTATTAAGTTTCTCCCTTTCACTATCATCCTTAGTATGCAAAACATGCAAGGACAATGAAAAATATAAAAAAATAATAGAGGAGACGAGGATAATTGGTACTCCTTTGATAGTAAAAAGTTTTCGTCCTTGTATAATGTTGTTATCATCTATCTAGTGCTGGTAAAACCTTCTCTGCTCTAACACATAAGAGTGATGTTGTCCTTATAGCCTGTGGAACTCTATCGAATCTTAAGCACAAAAATAGAACCAAAAGACTAAAACTATGAAAAAAATAAACTACTAATGAAAATCCTACAAACTACTTAATCAAAACAAAAACACTTAATTGTTAGGTTGTCTCCCAATCAACACTTCTTAATGAATCTTTTTGTTGGATTTTTATGTAAGTCTTTTTTTAAACTATATGTATAATCAATGGCTTGTTTCCAATCATCTTCCCAAATAAGGGTTTATTAGCCTACAAATAGGCCATATGCTGCAATATAATAAAGACATATAGTATCAAATTAACAATATCATGTACATTTGCTAATACCCTTTTTAGTAACAATCTGTCAATATAAAAAAAAAAAAACCCAAGATCATCAATTGACTCTAATAATTTGTTCTGTGGCAGGTAGGATCCTTTCATACTTAATATAACTATTGATCATTACTTTATATCCTCCTTATTTGACTCCTCCTCTTCATCTTCCTCTTTCTCCTCTCCCTTCTTTTCTTAAACAATAGCTTCCTCCTTTTCTTCAACCTCTAGCTCCTCTCCAAAAAGTTGTCGTACTAGTTTATTCCCTTAACTTTGGCTTATGAATCTAAATAAAACACTTTGATGCTCTTCAAAAATAAGATCAATAAGTTATCAGGTTCGAAGTCATGTTGTGGGAAGAGACGACTAACTCCTTATTTTTATAGAAGGCGACCTTGATTGTAGCAATGACTTTCAATAAAAGCTCCTTAAGATGTCAATCCTCCTCTTTATGTTGTTACAAAAATTCAAGAGAAACTTGATTGTTCCATGTAAAGTCAGGATAGTTACTCAACTCCGAATTATGAATCTTCCCATAGGGGATATTTTGAGGCCAATTCCTGATATAAATTGGATTATTTCAAGTGTAATCTCATTTCTGACATTCATGACTGGGGTGATCACCATCATAAATATTATAGCTCATGATGAAAACTAGTTGAGCTTCCAAATAGAGGTTACCATACCTCTCATTCCAAGCTTTCAATAATGTTATAAGCGATGGCATGTTATAATTACCTAGAGAATATTATCTTGTCAATTTTGCCATTGTGTTTAGTAACGATAGTAACGACTATCCAAATCTTAAAAATAAGTCACAAACATAACAAAAAAAAAAGAGTTCTAAGGATAAATAAATAACCATAAAAAGAAAAAAATAAATACAAAAGAAAAATAATGGCTAGATTAATAGAAATTAATTGTTTTTGATTTCTTAGTCCCTAGTAATAGTGCCAAAACTGGATGTGATTGATTTATTTTATAACAAATGCATAGTATAATTGGAACTAGCACTACGAATACGATTCAATCTCATAAGGACTACAAATACTAGTAACAACCTTTTTCTAATTATCTAACTGATAAATATTGGAGATAATGGCTAATCAAAATCAAAATCAAGATAATAAACTAAAATTAATCAATACAGTTAATAAATTAGAATGTCAATTAAAATAAGAATCAATCAATAAAATAATGATATTTGAAACCTGAATCCCCACTAGGACTTCTTATGTAGTCATGACTTCACACATCAATTTAATCTATAGATTGTGCTTAAAATTTTCTCAAGACTATTACCAACTAATTCTAGGTTGATTTTTTGAAATATCTTTCGAATTTAAACCTTTAGAATTGCATCAATAGATTTATAAACTTCACTATTATGCTTGAACCTAATTCAAAAAATTTATATTGACTTATCTCTTGATTTGCATGCGACTCCTTTTAATCACTAGATTTGTTCATACAAAAAAATTTCTCAATAATTTCAATTATATGAAATTATACATGAATCATCATACTAGCAATATTAGTTAAATAATAATAAAGAACATATAATTGAACCTCAATAAAACTAGAGAATATGTTAAATTAAAATAAAATCACTATAAAGTTTGTCATAGGTGATCCAATCTATTAAAAGAAACTCTAATGTTATGAGCTTTGCCAATCCAGTCACGAAGGCGTCACTGGCTTTTTTTTTTTTAACTTCCCATCCCCCTTTTGTCATACATGGGTTTTCTTTTATATCTGGAAAATTCCTTAACAATAAAATAAATAAACTAAATAAATAAAAGCTTTAGTTGCGAGACTTGCGGCTGACTTTAAGAAATATCCACCAAAATCCTTATAACTCGCTCCCCACCAACATTCAGCAACCTTAAGTTTTGTTCTTCAAATATTATACCCACGTTGCATACTTACTGTTCACGTGCATGCGAGTTATAGTTCAGGTGACTTGGTGTAGTAAAGATCCTTTCGGATCAAGGGTCCCCTTTTAACAAGGAACCACTCCTGTGGGTTCTTTAAATGGCAGGTGAGGAAATCGGATTTTGTTAGGCACCGATTCCGGAACCCAACTCTAGCTCTGATACCATAGCTGTTGGACCCCACTTTCGGAGCCCAACATCGGAGTCGTAAAACGTATGTTTATACTTGCTACCATGTATGGTTATTCCAATCAACCCTCATTAGTCATCCTCAGTTCATCTTCATTCTCTGATACCGTAGTTGTCGGGCCTTATTTTCTGAATCATTCTTATACTGAAGCAAAAATTCTATGCTTAACTTCCATTTAGATATTGAATATCTTAGAGGCTGAATTAGAATTCAACCTCTGTATATAATTTGTAAACCTACATCTCTAGTTTACTCCACATTAGAAATCATCTCGATTGGAACTCTACAGATCCAGCTATATTCAAAATTCCGAAGCATGCTCAATAAAATAACACCAGTTCATACTATTCCAACAGATTCCTTCACTTTCCTTCAATCAAAACCTTTTTCCAATCAATTCCAAAAGCTACCAATTCTTTTGTGGAGAGATAGCACAATGTGTGAGGAATCTATTGTCTCAAGGGTCACTTCGTTTAGAGGTTAGATAAGAAAGATTGATCGGATAACAATTTCCATCTAAAAATTGTAAGTCTTAGGGACTGGGTTAAAATTCTATTCCTTCAGATCATTTGTAGCTCTATGTCTCTAGTTTGTTTAGACACAATATTTATCTCATTTGGAGGTCGGATAGCAAAGTTATAGCCGAAGGAAATCAAACAAGGTTCTATCCTCAACCATATTGAACCTATTCCGGAACAAAAGGCATAACTTGCTTAAGGGATATCAGATCAAGGTCATTCTTGAAGGGTTCGAAAGAGGACTTCAATATATACATCTTTCATGAAGACTTTGAAGTGAGATTTTATCATCTAAAGGGTCATAATTGAATTAGAAAATAGGGTCAGATGAATTGAAAAAATTGTCATAACTTTCCTTAGAGATATCGGATTAAGGTGTTCTTTGGTTGATTTGAAAGAGGACTTCAAGATCTACAACCTTCATGAAGACTTGAAGACAAGTTCTATCATCTGCAGGGTCAAAAATGTGACCAGACAATAGGATCAGGTGAACAGTGCACCAGTCGATATGTTGTTATCACTAGACGATATGACGTCAACAGACAATACATCCTTACTAGACGATGTGTCCTCACCAGACAAAGCATCCTCGCTAGACTATACGTCCTCACTAGACGAAGCCTCCTCACCAAATGATACGTCCTCACCAGATGAAGCGTCCTCACCAGAAGACACGTCATCACCAGATGATACGTCAACAATAGAAGCATCTCCACTTATAAAAACCATAACTTTTGACTCCAATATCTAAAAATTCCATACTATATACTGTTGGAAAGTTAGAAAGCTAAGCTACAACTTTCTAGAAGACAACTTGTCAAATTCATCCTAGATCAATCCAGATTTTTCCCTAAAATTAGAACACAAATTTTTCCCTTATGGAAGACTTGAAATTTTGCATTTTGAAAACTTGGAATATCCTGAACTTAACCATTCAGCTACCAAATTGACTTCATTAAACTCTCAAATCTTAACTCATTTGTCTCATCACCTTCAACTACATCTGATCAGTCATAATTCCTATCTTCCTTCCCGTAACATCTCACTTATGCGTACATATATATATATCAACAATTTATGCTCCAAAATCATCAACTCAAGATGATAACTTCTTCACGTATATCTAATTTTAACTCATATCATCCATACACTATTCACATCTCATTAACATCAAAAGAATAAAGTTTTACAAATATTTAATGGCATTCCAAACCACATTATATCATCATCTCAAAATCTCAAATTACAAAAGGTCCTTGAACAAACAAACTTTTTGCTTTCCCAAAATCAACTCAAACTACAAAATAAGCTAATTTGGAGAAATACCTTTAACCTCTTGATCACTTGGTCTCTTAACTATCACCTAAAAATGGGATAAAAATGGGGTGAGCTTGAAATCTTATGGGTAACAAGTTTATAACAAAGATTAAACAAAATCGTTGAAATGCTCATTTGTCTTATAAAAGTCATAGTAAATTTATAAAATGCTTTGTTCTCAAATTCCTAGTCCATTTCACGGTCTTTTTGCTCAAAACTTATAGTTAAAAAGTGTCCTCAGCTCAATATAGTAAAGTACATGTAACCATCACTGTAGAACACTCAAGTTATGCAATAAACTTGACAATTCAATGATGCAATACACAAACAAATGGCTCGAGGGTTCTATGGAAACAGAATAGAGAAACCGAAGTTTACCCCATGAATAGAATGAGTCCACTTTCCAGGGCTCAAGTGCCCCAAGCGGTCAGTAAGGAGAAGGCTCTTGTCGACATACACATGACTAATAGAATGGTTCCACTCTCGCCCAAACAAAAGAACATGCTCAAATCATTTTATCATATGCTCATACTTTTATGCTTACAGAATGTCATGACATATTTCAAGGCATAATATAAATATTTCAAAGCCATTTTCCTTTTTATAATCAAAATTCATGCACCAACGTGTAACAATTTCTCATATCACTAAAAACATTAAAAGCAACATTTATGAAGTAATTGAAATCATTTTACTTTCTTGATTGTAAAAGTGTTAATGGCTTATAACTCTATTATAAACATGTAACCCACCTTGATTTCCTTGCTTTTCCTCTTTGATCCCCTTGGTTCTTTACCAAATGAAGAGATCTTTGGCTTAAATGGAAGCTCTTCTTTTCCTCTACCTTTTTCTCTTCTTCAACCACTTCAAAATCTCTCTCAAAAGCTAAGAAATGAAGAAACCCTAGCTCAACTCTCTTCTTTTCTCTCAACCACCGAAATCTCTCTTCTTTCTCTCTTTGATTTGTTATTTCTCTTCCTCTCCCCCAATTCACGTTTTTTTTCTTCTTCTTCTTAAACAAGACCACATTTTGGTCTTGTCCTTCTAAAAATACCCCTCCTCTCCTTTGGACTTCCTATTTTCCCCCTTCTTTCATTTACCTCCTAACTCCTTTAATCTTCTTAAACACCATATTAACTCTAACTTAATGTAAATCTTTCCATCTAATTTTAAAGCCCTATTTATGCCCATCAAATTAATGACTCAATTCTAAAAATAATAAGACAAATAAATCAATAATAATTGAAAAAATTTAGGGTCTAACAATTCTCCCCCTAAAAGAATTTCGTCCTCGAAATTCTTACCTAACCGATCTAGGGGCAGGGGTATGCTTCCTTTTGTGCTTCTCCATTTTCCATTTAACTTCATCACTCCAATAATTTTCTTTCTAATGACCTTTGTCAACGGATTCAATCTATTCTTCCATGACTTATTCAGACATCACACTATCTTATCTGTTCCCTCAATATATTTCGAATTACTCACAATTTTTCATTTCCTGTGTGGATAACACCAATATCATATCATATCAATATTTCTTAACATAATCACATATATTACATTACGAATCTAATACATCTTTCTTCAATAGCAGTTCTCATAACTATTTCATATAGACCTATTCATGTCAGGCTTAGCTAATCCTTTTTCCTAACTTAAGCACACCTTAGCACGATGATAACCTCAAAGATAAATTTAACTTTCACTTAATAATTCACATCAGTGTAGTGTTAGTACACTAACTCTTATGTCTATCTTACTATATTCCATGCCTTTAGTGTTGATCCACCTAATTCATTCATCTTTCTTAAATCACTTAATTTATAATATTGATGAATTTCACCTATCAGTAATATCTCCAATTCTAGCCTTCAACAATTTTTAGGCCTTAATCATCACAATACAAAAGTAAACGACTCTTTCTGTCATCTAACTGTTGGAGTTATGTAAGTATAGTGCCCTGAAAAGCAAGTGTATTTACATGTAACTTTATCTTCTTCAATTACAGTTTTGTAACGAAAATATTTATTATTAATAAAACAAAAGAGTTGGTTTTATTTGTGTGAGCATTATATATCTAGTCAAAGGGTACCAAGATTCTTTTGTAAGTAATATACATATACATAGAGATGTATGGGAAACATGTATATTATTAGAATCTAAA
>JAOSBK010000005.1:9811144-9823739 GCA_027568895.1 Erythroxylum shatona | reverse complement strand
TTATTGGCATTGGAAGAATTAATAACTTGTCTCTCCAACAATTCAGCAATCTTTTCAAGTCTACTTTCGAGTTTAGAGCTACTTACCTCATGGACACCTCGAGTGTGTGTGTCCGAATGATACCCGAACTGCTGAAGATTTGCGGCCATTGCTACAATTAAGTTTCTGGCCTCCTGAGGCGTTTTGTTCACTATGGCTCCCTCACTAGCAGCATCAAGAACTTTCTATCATTTATTAGCATCCCATCATAGAAGTACTGAATAAGAAGCTGCTCTGGAAGTTGGGAAATATTTTTCTAAAAACAACCGCTCCATATCAGGCCATGTATCCACTGTCCCAGGTGGAAGATAATACAACCAGTCTCTAGCTGCGTCCTCTAAAGAAAAAGGGAAAGCACGCATTTTCAACTGATCCTCTGTTATGCCTCTTGGTTTGAATCCAAAACATACCACATGAAAATCCTTAAGATGTCTATTCGGGTCGTCAAAAGGTAACCCACAAAATTTCGACAATGCCTGAATCAACCCAACCTTCAACTCAAACCCATCATCTACAGCCAGATACTATATACATAGAGGTTGATCCTCTACTAGTGGTGCAAGCATATCCCTCAGAGTTGCAGAAGCTCAATTTCTAGCTGGTTGCATAGGTGGAATAGGTTGCTGATTTGCCATTGCTGCTTCTTCAAAGTCTTCCAATAACTCGGTCTCAAAGGCAAGCAAATTCTCAATTTAGTCGGGCAAGACTTGCGCAAAAGTAGAAGCTTGTCTCTTACGCAATTTAGTAGCTTTCTTGAGTTGTTTTGCGGTCTTCTCTATCTCCGGATCAAACAATAAATCACCTGCAGAAACACAATGCCACATGCAAACAACTAGAAAAAAATGATTAACAACACAAATAAACAAAAACTTAAACACTGGTCCCCGGCAAAGGCGCCAAAATTTAATGGCGTGTCAAACAAGAAAAAATAAATTCCTACTCTAGAACACTTAAACGAGCAAAGTGATGAATAGGGTTTAACCACAGAGACCAATGTAGCAATTGTTTATTTGTGTGGAAACAATAAAATAAAAATAAATGAAAACAATAAAAATAAAAATAAAAATAAAAATGAAAAGAATTGATTTAGGAATGATTGATTTTAGAACACGAAATCATGCCAAAGGAAATTAAAAATAAAGATTGAAAACAATATAAAGGAAAGTCTAGCCAAGGTACTCCTCCGTTTGATACTGTAAGACAAAGTTATAGCAGACAGTGAGTAGCACATATCAACCAATCCATTCATAATTATTTGATAACCTCGAGTAAAGCTCTGCAGATTATTACCCTAACCAATTAGACTATTCCCGAGTAAAGCTCCGCAGAATATAATCTATGGCAGCGGTAGGCTCTAATGGACCCTCGTCTTAGCCAACAGAATCGGAAAAGCCGCAATCTATTTAGACCAAATTATTTAATCTCATTAATTTCTTAATTAAAATTAATTCGCCACTCGATAGATAGCAATCACGGATTAACTAATCTATTCGACAATTTATCGTCAAGTTAATTAATTAATTGGCCACATTAATCAACCAACTCAACAATAATAATTCGATTAAGCATAGAGATTAAATAAACATTGGAAATAAACGAAAATAATTAAACCAACGGAGTCTCACGAATTACATGCATCAAACGTAAGGTACCTTGTCTAGATTAAAAATTAGCCACACATAACTATATAAAAAAATAAAGATATTAAAAGAAAAACGTGAAAGATCTCTTCCCTAGAGTTGCTGCTGTAATCACCTCTATTTCCAGCTTATTTGTAAAACACGTCACTCCCTTGGATGGTAAATCACGTTCCTTTCTCTTCAAGTCCTCTTGCCGCTGTCTTCTATTCTTCTTTTATATGATAAAAATATCATATCTTCTTTCCAGCACCACACTATTCACTCTCCTCACTATTTGATGATGTGATAATTAAAGTTCACTCCACTTAAAACACTTGCTCCTTGTTTCTCCTCCTAACGCACCAGCCCTCTTCATATCACCAACTCACGTTACTGTAGATTGATTGGACAAATAAAGGTCCAAATCAATTAAAACCTTTGCTCCCCCTTTGCGTGCTGCCTCTCCCCTGATCTGCTGAAGCGTCGTTTTTGGCCTGCTGGTCACTCCTTCCTTGCGTCCCTAGCTGTCCACTTGATCTCTCTTCGGTGCTGCCTTGCGTGAGTCTCCAGCTGTCCACGGTTCAAAGCCAGCAGCTGCTTTCTTGCATGAGTGCCACCAGCTACTTCACTTGTTTACCTCCACAGCAGTTCACGTCCATCCCCAGCTAGGTGTTAACGTTAACAATCCGAGCTAACAACACACCCTTCTCACATGTAACTTCAGCTCTTTTATTTTCTTCCTGGCAGTGCGTCTCCAGCTGGTTAATTTTACCCTCTTCCTCACACCCGTAGCTCCCCCTTTCTCGGTGTCCTCTAATGAGTAACGTTGCTGCTTGGTTTCTTCCTCATCTTTTCTCTAGCCAGCTGTGTCGTTAAGGTGCTCCATCAAGTGGGTCTTGGTGCTTGTAAGTGGAGGAATGGCAAGTGGGATTGGAAGAGGCTGGTTCTTGTTGTCCACGCATGGGAGCTCTCCTGCATTTTTGTGCAAGACGCTGCGTCTTTTGGTGCTTGTCATTTGTTGCTGATTTCCCTATTTAATTGCGTCACTTACGTTCTACTCTAGCGCTACTGCCGTTTTATTTTTATGCTTGTGTCTTCGCTGTCTCCACTCTGCGCTGCCCTCCTTGTGCGTCGTCTTTTGGTTGCTCCTTTATGGCTTGTTTCTCTACTGTGCTCTCTATTGCTTCTGTAGCTTTTTCTGTCATTTATTCCTGCGTGTCACATGTTGCTTGGACGCCTCTTGCGTCTTGTGCTTCAGCTGCTTTAAACGCAGCTACTGTCTGCGTTTTCCTCATGCGTACAGCCTTGCTTCCACTGTCGTTTCTGCCTTCAGCTTGCTTCATTTAATTTGCTGTCCCTTATGTGTCTACTGTTCAGTGACAAGACCATTAAGGGTCTACATCACTTAAAACATTGCTCTCCTTATGCTTCTGCTGCTTTCTTCATTCCACGCTGTCTTCAAACGCTGCGTTTATGTCTCTTTTTGCTAATTGGTTAGACAATTAAAGCCTTTAAATCCTCTCCTCTTGTAACGACGCCGACACTGTTGATGATGGATGTGACAATTTTATTTGCCACCACTCAAACCCTCTAGCTCTTCATTTGTTTTGTTAGTAACGTTCCATGTGCTTGTGGCTTTTCTGCGTATGCTTGCAACGTGAAATGCAACATGCCTTTCCTTAGCTTTATGCATTGGATGTGACAATTAAAATCCAACTCCCACTTAAAACCTTATTCTTCACTTGCGTCCGTCTATAGCTAGCTTATTGCATGATAATTCAATTTGCTCTCAACTGACAGCTCCAAAAATTCTAAAACTTGGTAGAAATATTCTTCAATGAGTCAAGATTATGCCTGCCAAATCTTAGAATTTTCTAATAAACCAATCCCGAGATACAAATTTCCAAAGATCCACAGGTCAAATCTGCCAGAAATTGAAAAGCAGTGTTAATTTCAACCTATTAAGGACTTGTTGTATTTTATATGTCTAAAGCTATAATAATTATAAAACATGATGAAAAAGGCCATAGACATCCATAAAACACATGCAAGATGCTAAATATATGGTTCTAAAAACAGATAAAATATAATTGCATCAATCATATTAATGTTTCATAGAATGTTTAAATAATCTAAATAAATGCTTGTCTTCATTTTTAGAACTAATTTTGTATCTTATTTTCATTGTGTAGAGTGCAATGAATACTATTTTAGTAAAGTTAAAATGTAAATTGAAATTAGATATACAGATAAATTCTTAATTAGACATTTTTGTGGAGCTTTGGCGAGAAGGAAAAACCACGAGAAAACACAAATGGAATGCTCAAACCACCCACATTTGAAGTGATAATCTAATTTTTAGGCGTTATTCTCATAAAATGATGGCATTTAGGTTTTGTTTGGTTAATGACTGATCAACCATTTTTTTGGACCGATTATATTTAGTTGTTTGATAGGTCAAAATGCTATTGAAGTTGTTTGGGAATTGGCTTATTAGCTGAAAATGAAAAGGTTACCATATGTGAAAGTAATAAGTTGTGTAGTTAGTAGCTGTATAGTTAGTTAGTTGACAGTTGGTAGTGTAGTTGTTCTGTTAGTTGAGTGATGAGTCTTTTACTCTGTTAATGTATATATACCTGAAACTAGGTTCATAAATAATATATGCATCTTTTCTTCTCTCTAAAAGCGGTTACTAACTTGTTCATAGTATCAGAGCTATACGGTTCTTGATTTTAAAGGGCAATGATCTTGATTGTTGGTGGCTAGCTCGATAATGGTGGATAGAGAAGAGTTTCGTATTCGACTTATAACACGTATAGAGGATGATCCGTATTTCTTGCATGCCTCTGATCATCCAGGCATAGCGCTTGTGATGACACCATTGACTGATTTTAACTATTTTAGCTAGAGCACGACTATTAGAACCTCTCTTGAGGCTAAGGATAAGCTTTGCTTCATAGAAGGAACGTAAAAGCCACCTACAGATTCTGTTCAGCACCAGAAGTGGAAGCGAGTGGATTCGATGATCAAATCCTGGCTTCGAAATTCTATCTCTAAGGATCTCGGTGATAGTTTTGTATATTCTCCCAGTGTCAAGCATCTATGGGAGGTTCTGGAGAAACGATTTAGGGTGTGCAATAAACCACAAATATATCAAGTGCAGAGGGAAATGAGTACTACCGAACAGGGAAATAATTCGGTTACGCAATATTTCAATAGGCTCAATCAATGTTGGGATGAATTTGACAGGCTCATGCCTATGCCTACTTGCGAGTGTACTAGGTGTATTTGTTGTCAAAGAATGACAACCAAACTCAAGGAAAGAGCATATGTTTATAAGTTACTGCAATTTCTCATGGGTTTGAACAACATATTTGACAACATTAGGAGTCAGATCTTCAACTTAGATCCCGCATCTGACATCGACAAAGCCTATAACATGGTGTTAAGGGTGGAAAGTCAAATAGACGTGCATTTGACGTTCTCTACTGACAGTGCAGATACAGCCTTGCTTACTAAGGCTTATAGCTCTAAGGGAGGAGATGATAAATCTGGAAACAAAACAAAGGATTCTGGAAAAAAATCCGATAGGCAGTGTAAGCATTGTCATAATATGTGACACACAAAAGATACATGTTTTAAGCTTCATGGGTATCCAGAGTGGTATAAAGAGCTGAGGAAGAAGAAAGGCACAGGTTTCAAAAAAGCCAGTGCTAACTTGGTTGCTGAAATTGCAGATACACCTTTTGATGTCAAACTTGTGCCGAAGGCAGAGATCTTGAAAGCTTGATGATGCAGATGCAAATATTGCAGCAAGATCTGGCTAAGCTTGTGCAAGGAAAGGTGCCAGCTTTTAGAGGAACAGGAGGAGAATTTGCAAACTTTGCCTTTGCAGGTAATGCTGTTTCTAAATGCACAACATTACATGATTTGAGCTCATCTGGGAGGAATGTTTGGATAGTAGACACAGGGACGTCAAATCATATGTGTTATGATGCTGAACTTATGAGACAAAGAAGAAAACTTAAGAGTCCTGTGTCAGTTCAATTACCTGATTTTCGTACTACCATGGTTAGTCATGTTAGCCATGTAGTATTAAACCCCAAACTAACTCTTGAGAATGTTCTATACCTACCCTCATTCAAGTTCAACCTTTTATCGGTAAATAAACTAGCCAAAAATGTTGATACTTACCTGACTTTCTTTCCTTCACACTGTATAATACAAGACCTGAATAGTAGCAGCATCATTGCTGTGGGAGAAGTGGTAGGAACCCTGTATATTCTTATTTCCAAATCTTTTGATTCCTCTGTAATAAATAGCTATGTGAAAGCTTGTATAGACACCATACCAGTGAATAAAATTGATAGTACTTTTTACTCCAAAAATGTACTTTCCAATTCTTGTATTTCCCACTCCATAATGAAAAATAATGCTACACTTTGGAATTCGAGACTTGGACACGCTTCATTCACAGTATTGAAACATATTGCTTATATTGATACAAAGGAGTTGTATGATCCATGTGACATATGCCACTTGGCAAAGCAACAGAGACTTCCTTTCCAGTTGGTGCTTCTGTTAATGCACAACAAGCATTGGAACTCTTACATGTTGATATATGGGGTCCATATAAACAAACAAGTCTTAATTTATGTCATTACATTTTAACTACTGTTGATGACTTTAATAGGGCAACTTGGACTGTTTTGTTGAAGTATAAATCCCAAGTACCTGAGGCCTTGCAAGGCTTTGTCAATATGGTAAAACCAATTTGATGTTAAAGTCAAGAAAGTGAGGTCGGATAATGGGACAGAATTTGTTAATGACAATTGTAGCAGTTTTTTTATTGCAAAAGGCATCATGCACCAACGTATATGTCCATATACTCCACAGCAGAACGGAGTTGTGGAGAGGAAGTATAAGCATTTGTTGCAAATTGCAAGAGCATTGTTGTTTCAAGAAAAGATGCCTAAAAGATTTTGGGGAGAGGCAATTTTAACTGCAGCATATATCATCAACCGATTACCAACTGTTGTTCTTAATTGGAAGTCTCCTTTTGAGTTGTTGTATCATAAGGTACCAGATTATGACATGTTGAAGATTTTTGGATGTTTGTGTTATGCTACAAACACGGCTCCAAGGAAAGAAAAGCTAGAAGCAAGGGCAACCAAATGTGTAATTGTGGGATATGCTATAGGACATAAGGCATACAAAGTATATGACTTAGAAACTTATAAGGTGTTCAGTTTAAGGGATGTGGTATTTTATAAGAAAGTGTTTCCTTTTGTTAAGGTAGAACGGAGCAGACGCAATGCAACTGTTGACATTTCAAATCCAGTTTGGAATTTGAATGATGTTGATTGTAATGATTTGGGGATGAGTACATCTGATGAAGGTATTTCTAGTGTAGAGGAGGCTGGGGATAGACGAGTTGTTGAAGATCTTGCAGATTTGACAGAAGATGTTGATCTAGATCATGGACTACATGAATTAGAAGGAATGGTTGAGAATGTGCATAAAAATATTGTACCTGCACCACAACTCAGATTGAGTTTAAGACAACATAGATCACCAGTATGGATGCAAGATTATGTAACTTGCAGCAATATTTCAACAGATTCTGATGATGTTTATGATGTTTCTCCAACTTATACATCTTTTATGGCTAATGTTAGCAAAATCGTGGAACCTTAGTCTTATAAACAAGTTGTACAATATGAAGAATGGGTAGAGGTTATGAACAAGGAGTTATCAGCTCTTGAAGAAATCAGACATGGGATATAACCAAGCTACTGAAAGGAAAGAAGGCAATAGGATCCAAATGGGTTTTCAAGGTAAAGTTTGACTCTAATGGAAATGTGGAGAGATATAAGGATAGATTGGTGGCAAAAAGGTACAATCAAATAGCAAGTATTGATTTCTTTGATAGTTTTTCACCTGTTGCTAAATTCGTTACCGTGAGGACATTTCTTGCTCTAGCAACTTTGCAACATTGGTTTGTTCATCAACTGGATATCAATAATGCATTCTTGCATGGGTATTTGAAGGAGGAAGTTTGCTTCACTCCACCAGAAGGTTACACCAAAGCTGGACAAGGAGAAGTGTGAAGATTAGAAAGGTCCTTGTATGGGTTGAAACAAGTATCTAGGGAATGGAACTCTGAATTTACTACTCAAATTCTGAACTATGGTTTTTCTCAGTCAGTAAATGATCACTGTTTGTTTACTGTGGCAAATAAATGTGGCTTTATTGCCCTCTTAGTATATGTTGATGATGTATTAATTGGAGGGAATTATGAAGAAGATATAGTTTCTATGAAGAAATTTCTCCATTCCATTTTCACCATCAAGGATCTGGGAAATGTTAAGTATTTCCTTAGTATTGAGATAATTAAAACTCCTGCAGGTACTTTTCTTTCTCAAAAGAAATATCTCTAGGACATTCTAGCTGATTGTGGACTTGTTGACTCTAATGCTATTGTCACTCCACTGCCTACAAATCATAAGTTTGATGAGAACAGTGAGCTACTCTAGGATGCGGACAGGTACAGGAGGGTAGTTGGAAGGTTGCATTATCTAAATATGACCAGACCTAACATAACTTTTAGTATACAATAACTCAGTCAGTTTGTGGCTTCTCCTACGCAAGCTCACTGGGATGGGGTTATGCATGTCTTGCGTTTTCTTGCTGGCACTATAGAGAAGAGCTTGTTTTATAGCAGTCAAAGTAGTCTACAGTTATCATGTTACTGTGACAGTGACTGGGCATCTTGCCCCATATCTATTAAGTCTGTGAGTGGATATTGTATTTTCTTGGGTAGCTCCTTGATCAGCTGGAAGAGTAAGAAACAAAATATTGTTTCCAGATCTAATTGTGAAGCTGAGTATAGGAGTATGGGTACCGCAGTGTGTGAGCTTCAATGGCTTGCTTATTTGCTCCAGGATTTCAGGGTGACAATTCCACTTTCGATTGATCTCTGGTGTGATAACCAATCTGCTCTCCACATCACAACTAATCTCGTGTTTCATGAGAGAACTAAACATCTAGAGATTGATTGCCATATAGTAAGAAACAAGTTTAAGGGAGGGTTTATTACTCCACTTTATGTTTCAACACATGAGCAAGTTGCTGATGTTTTTACCAAATCATTAGCAGCTCCTCAGTTCAACAGTATTAGTGTCAAGTTGGGATTGGTTTCTTCTCCATCTCCAACTTGAGGGGGGAGTGTGAAAGTAATGAGTTGTGTAGTTAGTAGCTGTATAGTTAGTTAGTTGATAGTTAGCAGTGTAGTTGTTCCGTTAGCTGAGTGATGAGTCTTTTACTCTGTTAATGTATATACACCTGAAACTCGGTTCATAAATAATATATACATTTGTCTTCTCTCTAAAAGCGGTTACCAATTTGTTCACCATACACTAGTGTTTTGTTCTATCAACCAAAATTTAATATTTGAAAATACAATTGTGCCCTTTTTGCTGATATTTTGTTAAAGGATAATGGGTGAGCGATTTGTTGTACCAACCAAACCCACATTTTAGCTGTTGTCGCCTGCCTTTCCCTTCTCCATGCTTCTGCTTTATTCACACCACTAGTCATACACAACCAAAGTTGACCTACGATTTATGGATTCCCTGTGCTTATAAAGATGATAAGGACACTAAGGATAATCATTTTAGACCTAAACAAACCTATTTTACTTTTTATTCCTAGAAAACTAATTTGAGACTTACCCTTTCTTTTCTTTCATAATACCCTTATTACAAGTCACTTTTACCCTTCTTCTTCTTAATGTCTTAATGATTTTGAACCCCAAAATTGAAAGAATTATTTAACATTTATTTGCATAGGATTTTGACTATTTCCATATTTAAGTTACGTTATTTTGATTTTTTTATTTTTTATAGACAGGGGGAGAAAAGAAATATCCTCTTTGATGTCTTGTTAAAAAATAAATAAAGATAAAAAAGTTTAAAAAAAGAGAGAGGAGATTGAAAAGGATTCTGTTTGAATAAAGTGAATTTTAAATTGATTTAAGTTGAAACTTTTCGAATGATTTTCTTCAATTAACTTATCCTAAAAACTTTTTTTTGTCATACCTTACCTAGGCTATATTATAAACTTTTTAAAATCCCTTTGATTTATGCATTAAGTTTGTTTTTATTAAATGATGGATATATGATTTATGAGCAAACTTATGGAAATAATTCACTATGATTTGAGAGCTTAATCAACCCTAAACACATTAAGCGTATAGAGTGAGATCCATGAAAACGTGTAAAGTCTTGTTTCATTTGATTTTGATGAAATTTACGAGATGCTATATTTTATTTCTAGCAATGTATTCTATGAATATTTATTCTCTCGATTGTTATTTTATCTTAAACCTTCAATGTAAATTAGTTTTTCAATACTTCTGGATAACATGAAAAGAGATGAGAGGTTGTTACGAGGAAATTGATGTATGCTTAAAGCCAAAAGTATGATGAGGGGAATTTGATAAAATGTTATTTTTTTATGTTAATTGGAATTATCTTTTTAGTCTTGGATATATTTTGATGCTTAAATAGGAAAATTAATGTTTGTGTTGTTTTAGGAGATGAAGATTGCGTCAAATCAAAGTGTTATTGATGAAAATCATGAAAATGTCAAATTCAGTTCAAGAGTTGAAATTTAATTAGATGATTGTTTTTATCCTTATTATGTAAGGATTTGAATTTGTTTTGGATAGGAATTTTTACAGGATAGAAGAAGACTACGGTTTGAGTAGGAAAGAAAGAGAGGGAGAGACGTCTTTCTCCTCTCTAACTTTCTCTTTTTTGTTTCATTTTATTTTTCTCTCAATCTTTCATCTTTCTTCTATCTTTGGTGTTGAAACTTAAGGCATGTGTGATAAATTGAATTATTTTGATTCAAACATATTCAAAACTCTAGTTATAACTTTGTGAAGTTTTATTCTAAACTTATTTTTATGTTTTAATTTAAGAATTTTCTGTTTTATATTCTTATATTTCATAAATAATTAGTATTGATTAATATGACAAATTAATTTGATATTAATTATTCTATAGCTATTCATGAATTCAATGATCCATAATTGTCAGGAAAGATTGGTAAAAGTAGCAAATATATTATTTATGAATTTGCATATTTAACTTATGATAAACCAAAAAAACTAAGTTAAATAGTTGCAGTTATCTCATTTATTTAATTTAGAATTTAGTCTTTTTCACTAAAATTAGTGCTATCATTTAATTGATATGGAGTGCTATCATGCCCAATAAATTAATTGTAAGTTTTAGTTTGGATGCTAAGTTTGAATCAATTAATTTAGGAAAATTAGAGACTTATTATGGTTATCCTAATATGTTTCGAACTAATTGCTTTTGAGACCAATGATCAATGTTACAATTTGATGAGATCTTTCCCTTGAATTAGAGTTAAGTAAATGTGAATTTCTTATTTTTATATTCAGATGATTTATTTTGATTTCTTATTAATATTAGTTAATTAGTTAATTAATTAAATACCCCCACTTTATTTCATTAATTGAAATTAAGGAACTAGTGTTAGTTTCTGAAAATTCGGCTTGGTTCTACAATTTCTACAAGAAGTTAGAGAATCAAAATTAATTTTGAGGACTCGACAACCCAATCATTAATTTATCTTCATATTATGGAGTTACTGAGTGAACTTTTTCCCTAGGTGTTGACCTCTACATTTATACCTAGGTCATCACTTCTCTTAGTCCAAATGTGAGATTTATGAAGGATAACTCGTTATGCATTGGTCTGCGAAAATTTGTAGATTACACAGGCTTACCATATCAAATAGCTCGAGGTTGCCACTATTGTGTAGCAGATCACCAATCCTCTTGCCTTGTGAAGATTGCAGATGATAAACAATTTTCAAGGTTGGAATCTTTCACTGTTCAATTAATTATGATTTTTGAAATAAAACTCTCAACACTCTTTGCTGAAACATATTTATTCTGCAAGTGTGTGCGCTAAGTTTATGGGCATTGTTTCAAATTTTAGAATATAATATCTCTTTTATCTTTCTAATTCTACAAGTCTTTAAGAATTTGTATTAAATAGACAGTGTCATTGTAATTGAACTTAAAAAAGCACTTCATGCTCATTTAGTGATTTGCAGCTTTTGCAATTTGTACCTTAGGTTTATTGTGTTGGGAAAATTACGACTAGTGAATTTTACCGATTTGGTAATTCACAGGAAAGACCGCAAACAAAATCTTAAGACAGAATTATCATTCCAAATAAATTCTCAATAAAGCCAGGAGGGGTCACACATGGTCAAAATTAAAACTCAAACTACTAGACAGAATTTACTTGCACAATATATTATCACAACCTAGACCTGTCTACAAAACAACGACGTACAAGAGAATAGAATAATACACTCAAACTAATTGTACAAATAAACCCAAAAAATAAATATTGAATACTTTAAAATTAAATAAGTGCGGAATAAATAAAAGAGATAAGGAAATAACACACCTGAAAAATTGATAACAGAGTTCGGCCAATTGCGTCTACTCTCCGAGCACCACTTAAGGTTGCCTGCTCTTATTAGGGAGAGAATACTAAATTTGAGATTGTACAAATTTTGAGGATATATCCAAAATTTTTGGGGCAATCACTGAGGCAATGGTATAAATGATTTGACAAGTTTATGATGGGCCAGAAGTACACAAGAAGTAAATACGATCTGTTGGAACCCCTCCCCGGTGAGTCGCGTGCCCGACGTCCTTCGTGACATCTGGGCGCGCATCTCACGAGGGAGGAATTCCTCACCACAGAAGGAAACCTCAAATCGAACTTAATTTAATGTCATCCGAACAAAACTTGAAAAATTTACCCTAATTATCCTCAAGTAAAAATTGATTTGCTTAGGGCCCATAACGAAATCCGATTCCT
>JAOSBK010000005.1:9758129-9783681 GCA_027568895.1 Erythroxylum shatona | reverse complement strand
TAAGCCGCACTAAAACCATTAAACTCGCAATTTATTGCTTATAAACTTATTCCAATTTTTCTAAAACACACACTTTCAGGTCTACTATTTGCGATCAATGAGACAGTCAACAGAAGGTAATCTAGGCAACCTCTCTTCAATAGAAAGGTTCTCCTATGTTTTAGGAATCCATAGAAACCAAAATTACTCAATTTGGATTTCTATAGGTCTAGATATTGCCAAAACACTGACACATGTTCTGCAACTAACCAATTCCTATTCTTTTAATCGATCCTCTCACTTTGATTCAATTCATCATTTTCAATTTAATCTCACAATTCACAAATTCACATTAAGAGGTATATGAGTGTCCTATGAATCCAACGTTTCAAAAATCAGGTCAATCGGAGGTCGGACGAAAAAGTTATAAGCAAAAGAGTGGAGGGAGGTTAGGTGAGTCGGCGAGCCGCGCCGCATGCGCGACGGCTCACTGGCCGGCTCGCCTGTTAGGAACCGATCTCGTGACCGGACGCCCCAATTGGAAAAACGGAAATCGGAACATAAATTGCATAACAAAGTCCTCAAGCAAAGGCAATCCGAAGCGAAAAGATACGGCGATAGAATCGAATTAAAACGAATCACATCGGAGAAACGGAGAACAAAATGTGGAAATGGAAACGAATGCACAGTGAATCGCAAAGTGGAACAAAGCGGACGAATGTAAAAGCAAAGGCATCGAAAGCGAAACAAAGACTTATCAAAATCAAAAGTGAATACATATCCGAAAATGAAAGCGGAACGAATCAGACGGAAAATCGGATAACAAAATGAGCAAAGCGAATGAATCGAAGCAAAAAGAATACGAATCGGATCGAAAGCAAACACACGGATCAATTGAAATCAAAGCATACAAACGAAGTCAAATCGAATTGGCTCAGAAAGAAACCAAAAGCGGAAACAAATCTTTTTCTTATTCTTTATTCAATCTTATACAAATCAAAACATTTGGAAACTTATTCTCAAACAAAACTCAATTCTTCTTAATCATACATATATCAATATCCTCTTTAACAAAACCTTGTTCTTATTCTGTCGTTGACATATAACCCATTTTATCGAAAATCGGGCAGCATAACGGCTGCGTTTTAACTAACCCAAAACCTGCAATTCACATTAATATCTTATACATTCACATCTTAAACTCACTTCTATAATACCAGTTCAATCAATCCAATTCATCCATATCCAAATCACATTCATATCTTAATTCAATTTACAAATTCATAAGCCAATCCCAATACAACCCAAGTTATATTCCCAAATCATACACAATTCTATATACAAATTCCAAAATCAATCACACTTATAGATCTCAAATCCGTACATAACTTCCTCATTCATATATATCAACTCAATTATACACAATTTCAAAACTCTCATACAAAATCTAACTTATACAAATTACAAAAACATGCAAAATTCGAACTGGCTTCTTGACCATCTTTCATCCGATCTCCTGCTCGAGTACCTGGAGATGGGGATGAAAGGGGGGTGAGCTAGACAGCTCGTGGATAAAAGAAAAACTATGACCCTCTCACTCAAAAAATTACTAAGCATCTTCATGCCTAACCTTTTGAGAAGCACCATAATTTGTTCCATACATTTATCAACAGAGCTATGGTGGGCAGGTTGTTAATAAACTATGTTAAATGTGTAACTATTTGATTCATCCATTAAAAAGTACTTGTAAACCATACCTCGGTGAGAGGTTACATTTTTTACTAATAAGTGGACTTATCCTTTAGGAGACCCAAACCATGCAAGATCTAAGATTTGTGTCCTCCGGTGGGGAGCAACACTTCACCACATGCAAATGGGCTATCATATGGAGACCGTGGACTCTCACATGAGCATCCTCTCCCACTCAATCTTTTTTATCTTTAATTTTTAATAAATACCATCTTGTCTAGATGCAATTTATTATCCATCCTATATTGTTTCATTATATATCTCATACATAATGAATGCATGGCAAAGCCTAAGGTTGGCAATTATTCTAAATGGTATACTATCACATATTATTAGCATCCGTTCATCCATTCATCTCACGAATAATGACACTACTTTTGATTGTCCATCCTAGAACATAAAAGTAAATTATAAGGCTCTTGGCCCAAACAAAAAATGTCTTGGACTTGGATTTTCTACTTCGAATTCTTCATCCACATGATCCGACTCATTCAGTAAAAAATGTGTAATGGCATTTTCATAAAACCAAAATTTGTCATTTTGAAAACAAAAATTCCAGTACTTGTTTTGGTAAACCGAAAACTCAAAAAATTCTAGCACTTTCTTTGGAAAAACTGAAACTCAAAAAATCCAACACTTTTTTTGTAAAACTGAAACTTTGTTACAACTAAAAATTCAGTATTTTTATTTCCACAAAACCAAAACTTTTCTAATACACCAAAAATTCCAATATTTTTGTTTCCATAAAACTGAAACTTTGTTACAACAAAAATTCTAGCATTAGCTTTTCCAATACACCAAAGGATACACCGAAACCATTACCTAGGCTTTTCTTCGATCTATTGTTGCTCCATCTTCAATATTGCAGAACTTTGTACATTATGAAATCAAAGAAAACAGTTTATTGAAGTCAAGGAGGAAATATGATGATGATAGGCCACCGTCCTTGTTACAAACCAAACAAAGAAAACTTACAAAGTAAAACTATATTCTATAGACAACCAAAAGAGCAACACATACACCATATAT
This sequence comes from Erythroxylum shatona, assembly GCA_027568895.1. Taxonomy (NCBI): domain Eukaryota; kingdom Viridiplantae; phylum Streptophyta; class Magnoliopsida; order Malpighiales; family Erythroxylaceae; genus Erythroxylum; species Erythroxylum shatona. The sequence continues at coordinate 9,780,924 of JAOSBK010000005.1, read as the reverse complement.
ATTTCTACCACATAAAAATATGAAGCATAAAAAATATAATTTCCAACCCATGCCTAATATATAGGAATTGAAATCATGCATAAAAAAATGGATATGATACCAATTATTGGATCAAAAACAAAAGCATGCAAGATTTGGCTAAAACGGTAGATTTTAAAACTTTTTCCGAAATCAAAACCCAGCGGAAACAACATAACCAAATCAACATGTTTCAGCCATACATGATACGACATAAGGAAAATAATTAACATAAAAGCAAGATGGTAGAAATATATGGACTCTTTGTTACAGCTTTGACTCCTCGCTTTTGTATCCTCTCCTTGTCAATGTATCATCGCCTCATTATTGTATCCTCGACCAATTCAATCTACCACTTGTTCTCCTTGGACAACTTGGTTACCGAGTTCCTTTGGTGGAAAAAGAGAAGAAATCTTAAAGATATTTTCCTTTGTTAAAAGAAGCAAAAAATGAGACCCTTCTCATTCAAGTTTCGCCTATGCATGTAAGAGAGGAAAGAGTGAGACAAAAAATGCAAGAACACCTTATTCACTCTCTCTCAATTTCAGTTAACATGAAAGAAAGAAGTGATGTGCATCCAATGCATCACTTCATTCTTAAATCAATCATAAAGAAGTCAATAAGTCTTCTCATTTGTTTGAAATGGCTATATGAAAAGATCAATAACCTAAATGAGACCCTCTCATTTTTGGTTGTGGATGAAAGAAAGAAGAGAGAGTACATCAAATACACCTCTTCCTATCTTTAATCAAATAAATGCTAAAAGGTCACATTACATGCCATTATTAAAAGACAACCATTAAACCATTTAATGATAAGATCATTACTCCATTTAATGATGATAAAGCATGATAAACATAATCTTTAATTTAGCAATTAAATGCTAAATGTGCAGCTGCACATTTAGCTATAAAAAATCAAAATATGCCCTCCCCTTTTTAATAACTTTGTTTCAATCTAATTAATTTAATTAATCAAATCAAACCAAAGTCTAGCCCAATATTAAATGTTCATTTGCGCTTTTAATTAACAATTAATTATTGCAAGCCTAACTTTCAATCATAGGCTTTAAAATCTCTATTTAGATTTCTTACTTTGCTTGATAACCTTCCTAAAAGCCAAGTGGGGAATCTAATTAGACTTAGATAATTCAGGCTCTAATAAGCCTGGAATTAATTTAATCTCATTCCACTAAAGATAAATATTTGAACTCTTGAATTACTAAATATTATGAGAACAAGTGTTTCAAATAAGTTGTCCAATTGCAAACTTTATTATAAACCATCTTATATCCATTCACACAATAAAGGGTTAAATTACTGTTTTGCCCTTATGTTGGTTTTTCCTTCTAGATCTTCCATTTTACTCTATATGATGATTAATACACAAGATCTCATCTTAATGTTGAGACTTAATGGATAGCTAGTCCATCAAACTACTGGTGCCAATTTAATCACCAATCTCCGTAAAATATCTAGAAGTGATGATATCACTATAAACTCTTTATTCGAGTGAATGTTCCCTGATACAGGTTTCAATTAATAATTCCAACATATAGCCACTGGATTGATACTTTGTAAAAATCCATTATGATCATATCAAGAATTATAATGAAGCACATATGAGTTCACCACTCATCAAGATTGTAGTTCATAATAAACGAATGCTAAAGTGTATGTTTTAAGATTAAAGTAACGACCTACTTTATTCTTTTAAAAACATACATGATTCCATATTCATTTAATAGTACCATTATCGACAATCAACTACTATCATGATATGAAACTCATCACTCCCTTGAAGTAAACTCCTCTACTTACATAGAGATAAATCGTAACATTATAGTCTAAACCATAGTCAAGCGACCAACTTGATTATTCTACTGTGAATCAACTAATTTAGATTCTAATAATATATATGTTTCCCATACATGTCTATGTATATGCATAGTACTTATAAAAGAATCTTGGTACCTTATGACTAATTATATAATGCTTATACAAATAAAACCAAACCTTTTTGTTTTATTAATAATGAATATTTTCATTACAAAAGTAACTGGAAGAAGATTAAGTTATATGTAAATACACTTGCTTTCCAAGGCACTATATTTACATAACTCCAACAATATCCCACTTTCCCTAAAGCAAGTTTAACATAACCCTCATTCCTATCCCTTCTAGGTAACCCTTAAAGCTTTTTTGAGACAGCATCTTTGTGAACGGATCAAGATAGTTTTGCTCTGTGGAATCTTTACCACATTCACCTAACCACGTTGTTTTATCTCCCTTATAAGATGATACTTTCTTTCAATGTGTTTGGCAGCTTTATGGTTCCGAGGTTCTTTATAATTAGCCATTGTCCTACTATTATCACAATAAAGTGTAATGGCTTTTTCTGCCTTAGGAATTATCTCCAAATCATTTAGGAACCTACAGAGCTAGACTACTTCCTTTACTGCTTCACAAGCAGCAATATACTCAGCCTCTATAGTCGAATTAGCAATACAAGATTGCTTGACACTCCTCCAGACTATGAATCCACCTCCTAAAGTAAATATAAAACCAGAAGTTGATTTCCTTGAATCAACATCTGATTGAAAATCAGAATCTATATATCCTATCAGAATAAGGTTACTTCCAAAATAAAAAGGAATTAGTTCTTCATCTTACGTTGGTACTTTAGTATGCATTTGACTGCAGTCCAATGCCCCATTCCTAGATTAGACTAGAATCTACTTACTAGTCCCACTGCGTAACAAATATTCGGTCTAGTGCAAAGCATAGCATACATTAAACTTCTAACTGTCAAAGCATATGGAATGTTATGTATGCGTTCGACCTCCTCTTGGATCTTATGTGCTTGCTCCTTTGAAAGTTTGATTCCATGTCTAGTAGGTGTGAAACCCCTCTTAAAATCTTGTATGGAAAACTTATTGAGCATGTTCTCAATGCACGTTAATTGAGACAAGGCTATCTGTTTGTTCTTTCGATCCCCTATAAGCTTGATCCCTAGAATAAAGCTAACCTCTATTAAATCCTTCATTGAAAATGTTTGTTTAGCCATCCTTTAGTCGTAGATAACATTCCTACATCATTCCCAATGAGTAGAATATCATCGATAGACAGGATTAGAAAAATAACCTTGCTTTCTTGCATCCTTTTATAGACACAAGGCTCATCTAGGTTTTGTATGAATCCATAGTTTTTGATAGACATATCAAACCTAATGTTCCAAGACCTAGATGCTTGTTTAAGTCCATAAATAGACCTTTACAACTTGTATACCTTATACTCATTACCTGGCTCAACGAATCCTTTTGGTTGGGCTATATAAATGGTCTCCTCAAGATCCCCATTAAGAAATGCGGTCTTGAAATCCATTTACCATATTTCATAATTGAAATAGGCTATTATGGACAAAATAATTCTGATGGACTTAAGCATGGCAACCAGAGAAAAAGTCTCCTTGTAGTTTATAACCTCTTTTTGAGTGTAGCCCTTAGCTACCAATCTAGCTTTAAAAGTCTCTACCTTTCCATCAGATCCTCTTTTCCTTTTGAAGATCCATTTACACCTTATGGCTTTTAAACCTGGTAGTAGATTTATAAGGATCCAGTCTTCATTGGTGTACATGGAATCTATTTTCGATTCTATTACCATGAGCCATTTTTCTGCATCAACATCATTAATAGCCTGTGTATAAGTAATGAGATCAATTTCTTCTTAGTCCGAGATAACAATTATGCCTTCTCCTAGAACTAGATACCTGTCTGGTTGTCTCATAACCTTCCACTACGTCTAGGCATTACTTGATGTTTAGGCTGCTCTTCTGATTTGACTCTTGAATCTATTTTGACATCTTATTATGCTATATCTAAATCTACTATTGGTTTGGATGAAATAGATAACTCCTTGAGTACTACTTCACTTCTTCCTTTGTGATTTCTCACAAATTCTTCCTCCAAGAAGGTCGCATTTGTCAACACAAATACCTTTCTGTCCTGAGGACTATAAAAATAGTACCCTCGTGTACTCGTAAGATATCCTACAAGCAAACATACTTCTAACCTTGGTTCCATCTTTATGGATTCAGGCCTTAGAACATAGACTAGGTAACCCCAAGTCCTTAAGTTCCATAATGAAGGCACTTGGCCAGTCCATAACTCCCTAAGTGTTTTAGGCACCAATTTGGATGGAGTAAAGTTGAGAAGATAAGTTACCGTTTGCATGGCATATCTCCAGACCAATTCTGGAAGGCTAACGTAAGACATTATTGATCTTACCATTTCTAATAGAGTCATATCCTCCTCTTTAATAAACCATTATGTTGAGGTGTTCGAGGAGTTAACAACTTGGAAAAAATTCCATGGCCAATTAGAAATTGTTAGAACTCTTTAGATAAGTACTCACCACCTCGATCCGATCGAAGTTGTTTTAATGGCTTGCCTAGCTGCTTCTCATCTTTAGCTTTGAATTCTTTGAACTTTTCAAAGACCCACTCTTTTAATGCATCAAATACAAATATCTATATCTAGAGTAATCATGTATAAAGGTTATGAAGTATTCATAACTTCCTCTAGCTTGTACGTTCATGGCCCAACACACATCAGTATGTACCAGGTCTAACGTGGATTCAGATCTGTTTCCTTTGAAAAGAAATGAGGCCTTGATAATTTTTCCTTCAATATAAGATTCACAAGTGAGTAATGGATCATTATCCAAGCCTGCAAGGATCCCATCCTTCACTAGGCTGTCAAGTCTTTTCTGATTGATATGACTCATTCTTAAGTGGCACAGATATTTTGAATTAATGCTACAATCATTGGATTGTCTTGGTGTTATTAATTCTGTGGTGTTTAGTGAGCCTATCATAGGTTCTATAAAGAACAATCCCTGTTTAATTATTTCATTACAAACAAAATCCTCATTCTCATATATTAAAACAACATTTTCAAAATATAAAGAATAACCAAATTTTATTAGACAAAAAACAGAAATTACATTCTTTATAATCATTGGGATGTAATATACATCCTCTAAATATAATCTATGACCATTAGGAAAGTCTAAGATAACTACTCCCAATGATTATGCTAAAATGTAGGATCCATCTGCTATCTTGACTTGAAACTGGCCTTTAGATAGTCTTTTGCTTTGCTTGAACCCCTGCAAAGAATGGAAAACATGGTCAATGGCTTTTGAATGTAATATCTAGGAATTAGATGAATCTGCCAAATTTCTAGTTCCTAACAAACTTAGGAAACCTATAGCTTGCTTGCCTTTGAGGGACTCAAGGTAGACTGCATAGTTTCTTTTCTAGTGACCCTTCTCACCACAGTGAAAATACTTTTCCTTGGTGTCTTTTTTGGCCTTCTTTTTCATGGGTTAGACCTTGACCCCTATTTGGGCCTTCTTTTTCATTGGACCCTTCTTCTTTCACTGGCCCCTACCTTTGGGCTTAGAAGAAGATGCTACGTTAGCCTTAGGCCTATTAGCCTTGATATTTAATATCTCCTCCGTGTTCTAAAGGGTATTCATCAACTCACTCAAGGTATAATCCTTGGTGTTGAGCTCATAGTCCAACTTAAACTACTGAAAAGAAGAGTTTAAGCTATTGATGATCAAGATCATCTGTGTTTCCACATCCATATATGCTCTAAGCATCTCAGCCTCAGTAACCACATAGATTACCTTAAGCATGTAATCCCATACCGATTCCCTAAGCTTTTATCTAAGATTGTGAAAGGTTTGGATAGCTTTCACCCTTGCAGACTTGGTCCTCACACCAAACATCTCATGTAGGTGATGGACCATTACATCGGCAGTTTTCATGCATGTAATTTGCTTTTGCAACATTCCGCTAACAGAAGCCAGAATATAGCACTTAGTAGTCTTATCAGCATTCTGCCATCACTCATATTGTTGGACTTGCTCAGAAGTTGAATTTCCACCCAGAGGTGCAAACTCACTTTTCGTTAATACCCATAAAATTCATTCATATAGAAGAACAATGTCAAGGTTACATCTCTATTTATTAAAATTCTCTCCATTGTCCAATTTGTTATTAGTCAAGAGCAATGTGAGAGGATTCATATTGTAGTGATTTTTTCTGAAAATATAAATTAATAAAGAATAAGCATACTAGTCAAAATATTGGAACATGGTATAAAATCATAATGCATGTATGCATGATGATAGATTTAACAAAACTTAAAAAAATAAATCTTTATATAACGGTTATTTTTCTTATCTATAATAGACTAAGTGACGGTGGACCATCTTATCCATTAAAAGAAAAATTAGGACCCTCTAACTCAAAAAACTACTAATCATCCTCATGCCTAACTTTTTAAGAAGCTTCTAATTTGGTCCATACATATATCAATAGAGTTAAGATGGGCGGGTTATTGATAAACTATGTTGAGTATGTAACCATTTGATTCATCCACTAAAGGTATTTATAAACCATGCATCGATAGGAGGTCACATTTACTACCAATAAGTGGACTTATCCTTTAGGAGACCCAAACCATGCAAGATCTAGGATTCATGTCCTCCAGTGGGGAGTAACACTTCACCACGTGCAAATGAGCCATCATATGGAGACCATAGACTCTCACATGAGCATTCTCTCTCACTCAATCTTTTTGGTCTTCAAGTTTTAATAAATACTATCTTATCTAGAAGCAATTTATTAATCATCTTATATTATTTCATTATATATCTCATACATAAGGAATGCATGACAAAGCCTAGGGTTGGCAATTTTCTAAATGGCATACTTTCACATAATATCGCATATTATTAGCATCCATCCATCAATTAATCTCATGAATAATAACACTACTTTTGATTGTCCATCCTAGAACATAAAAACAAATTACAAGGCTCTTTGGCCTATAAAACATTTCTTGAACTTCGATCTTCCGCTTTGAACTCTTCGCTCATATGACCTGGCCCATTTGGTAAAAAGTGTGTAATGGAATTATTTTACAAAACTTTTTGTTCTTCATAAAGCTAAATTTTGTCAATATGAAAACAAACATTCCAGCACTTGTTTTTCACAAAAAACTGAAACTTTGGTAATATGAAAACAAAAAATCTATCACTTGTTTTTGGTAAACCCAAAATTCAAAATTCTAGCACTTGTGTTTCATAAAACCGAAACTTTGTTAAAACAAAAATTCTAGCACTTTGGTTTTCATAAACCCGAAACTTTGTTTAAAAAAATCCAGCACTTTGGTTTTCACAAAACTGAAACTTCACCAATACGCCAAAGGATAAACCGAAACCATTACCTTCTTTTCTTTAATCCATGGCTGCTTCATCTTCAACTTTACAGAAATTTGTACATTACAAATTCAAAGAAAATAGAGAAATGAAGTCAAAGAGAAAACATGACGATGATAGGCCAACCTTTTTGTTACAAACCAAACGAAGAAAACTTACAAGGTAACACTATATTCTGTAGACAACCAAAAGAGCAAAACATACATCATATATATTTCTATCCCATAAAAAATATGCAGTATAAAAAATATGATTGCCAACCCATGCATCACATATAGGAACTGAAATCATGCATAATAAAATGGCTCTAATACCAATTGTTGGATCGAAAATAAAAGCATACTAGATTTGGCTAAATGTTAGATTTCAAAACTTTTTCGAAAATCAAAATACAGTGGAAGCATAATCACCAAATCAATATGATTAATCCATACATGATACGATATTAGAAAAATAAATATCATAAAAGATGATAAAAATTTTACTGACTCCTTAGCTACAGCTTTAATTCCTCGCTATGGTATCCTCTCTTTGTTATTATTTCCTCTCCTTGCTATTTTATCCTCAACCAATCTGATCTACCACATGCTTTCCTTGAATAACTTGGTTAGAAAGATCCTTTGGTGGGATAGAAGAAGAAATATTGCAGAAGTTTATCTTAGTTGAAAGAACCAAAACTAGGAGACACTCTCTTTGCTAATTTTGGTTATGAAAGAAAGGAGCGTAGAATTCCAACCAACTCACCACCTCTTCTCTTTCACAAAATGAAAGAGAGAGAGAGAGAGCAATAAATGAGACCTACTTATTTATTTAATACGACTAAATGAAAAGACAAAAAATCAAAAGCAAGACACTCATTTTCGATTAACAAATGAAAGAAGGGAGAAAGAACATCAAATGTATAATTTCCTTCTAATCAAAAGAATGCTAAAAGGTTTACAAGTTTTTCTACATGCCAACATTAAATGACAACCATTAAACCATCTAATGGTAAGATCATTAAACCATATAATGAAGACACCATTAAACCATTTAATTATGATCAATCATGATAAAAACTCACCTTATATTTAGCAATTCAATGCTAAATGTGCAGCCATAAAATTTAGCTACATAAAATCGAAAACTACATCATATAGTTTCGATTTTTGCTCTCCTTTTTTTGTCTTTATAAAATTTCTTTTAATTTAATTAATCTTATTAATTAAATCAAACCAAAATCTAGCCCAATATTAAATGTTCACTTTGGGCTTATAATTAACACTTAATTAGAATCAACTCAACATGTAATCATAGGCTTAAAACCCAATTCAATTAACTCTTAATTTAATTGTTCCGGTATTATTATTCCGAATCTAATTCAGTCCTTTCTTCTTTCTTATTTATGGTAACCTCTATTTATATTTCTTACTTTCCTTAATAACCTTCCTAGAAGTCAATTGGGGAATCTAATTGGACTTATACAATTCAAGTACCAATAAGCCTGGAATTAATTTAATCTCACTAGAATTAATTCCAACGTATTAAACAAATGTCATTCCACTAAAGACAATTAGATAAACTCTTGAATTACTAAATATTATAAGAACACATGTTTCAAATAAGATGTCCAATTGTAAACTTTGTTACGAACTATGTTATAGCCATTCATACAATAAAGAGTAAAATTACTGTTTTGAACTTGATTATTCAACTGTGAATCAACCAATAGAGATTCTAATAATATACATGTTTCCTATACATCTCCATGTATATGTATATTACTTACAAAATATTCTTGGTACCTTATGACTAGTTATATAATGTTTATAAAAAAAAACCAAACTATTTTGTTTTATTAATAAGAAATATTTTCATTACAAAAGTAAGAGGAAGAAGATTAAGTTTTATGTAAATACACTTGCTTTCCAAGCCATTATATTTACATAACTCCAACATATGATTGATGCTGCAAGTGGTGGAGCTTTAGTTGCCAAAACACCGATAGTCGCAAGGGATTTGATAGCGAATATGGCTTCTAATACACAAAAATTTAGGATACGTACTGGGCATGGTTCAAAACACATGAATGAGGTGAATATGACAACATTGGAGAAAAGATTGGATGACCTTACATCTTTGGTGTAACAAATTGCGGTTATAAAGAAAGAAGAAGTAAAGGTATCTGGAATATGTTTGATATTAGGACACTCCATTGATGCATGTTCAGTTTTGCAGGAATAAAATGCAGAACAAGTGAATGTTGTGGGAGGTTTTGCTGGACCAAATTAGAAGAAATATAACCCATTCTCTAACACCTACAATCCAGATTAGCACGATTATCCAAATTTGTGTTATGGGAACTCTCAAGGACAGCAAGCTGCTACAATTTTGTAGCAATTTAGACAACCATATGTACCTAGACAACATTAACACATAAATCCAATTCCGAAGGTAAGTCTTCTTTGGAAGATATAGTTCGATCTTTGGCTACTAAAACATTAACATTTCAACGGGATACTTAAGCTAGTATCCGAAATCTTGAAAATCAAGTGAGCCAAGTGGCAACCACCAATAATCAATTGGAAGCATAAAGTTTTGGAAATTTTCCAATTTAACTAGAAATCAACCTCAAGCAAAGTGCTAAAGCTATCATGTTGCAAAGTGGTAAGGAATTGAAGGAATCGACTCTAAAAATTTCCAAAAGAGAATTCAAAGAAGAAGAAACGAAGGAGGCACCTGAATAGCCAGAAAAGATGCAAACAGGTCTGCATAATTTGGTTGTGCAACCCCCTTTTCCTAGTCAATTTGCCAAGGTAAAGAAGTAGGAGCAAGAGAAGGAAATATGGAAGACTTTCAAAAAAGTTCAGGTAAATATTTCTTTACTTGATGCAATAAGACATATCCCATGTTATGCGAAATTCCTTAAGGAACTTTGCACTTCAAAAATAGAAATTGAAATTTGATGAGAAAGTGCAATTGGGGGAGAATGTCTCAACCATTTTACAAAAGAAAAAGCTTCTGCCTAAGTGTCCAGACCCAGGTATGTTCAATATCCCATGTCAAATTGGTGATTTGAGATTTGAAAAAGTTATGCTAGATTTGGGTGCATCCATAAATGTCATGCCTTATGATATTTATAAGTCTTTAAACGTGGGACGTCTCAAAGAAACTAATGTCATGATTCAATTAGTAGATTGTTCAAATGCTTATCCAAAGGGCGTGTTAGAGGACATTTTAGTTCAAGTGGGGGATATGCTTTTTCTATCTGATTTTTATATGTTACAGATGGGAAGTGATGATGTATCTTTTTCAACCTCGATTTTATTCAGAAGGCCATTCTTAAAAACCACTAGAACAAAAATTGATGTTCATGATGGGTCATTGACTATATAATTTGATGGTGAATTAATTAAAATCAATATATACAATGCCATGAAATTTTTGGATGATGAACAACCTATTGTTTCTATGGATTTTATTGACACATGGGTGCAAGAAAATTCATAATTGAGTGGAAGAGATGAACTTGAAACAATATTGGAGATGGGAGATGCATCACAGTGGCAAGACAGCAAGGAATTGTTATTGCCCAACAACGAATTGGAGATGTTGTTTTGCCAATTGGAGAAAACCAAGCAATTGATAAAATAACTGTCGTATGTAGAGCTGTCCAAAAACAACACAAGCTGTTGCTTTCATTGATCTAGCCACCAACATTAGAGTTAAAGATTTTTCCTAACCATTTAAAATACATCATTTTGGGTGAGCAAGACACATTACCTGTCTAATTTCTAATAAACTAACTCTTTTGTAGGAAAATCAATTGATTCAAGTGCTAAGGGAGCATAAGGAGGCTTTCGGTTGGATAGCAACAGATTTAAAAGGTATTAGTCCCACCATTTGTATGTACTAAATATTGATGGAAGATGAAGCCATGGAGGTGAGGCAACCCCAACGTTGTTTAAATCTACCCATAATGGAAGTAGTGAAAAAGGAAATTTTGAAGCTTCTTGATGCTAGAATTATTTATCCAATTTTGGATAGCAACTGGGTAAGTCCAGTCTAGGTAGTTCTGAAGCAAACTGGGATAACTGTGGTAGAAAATAGTGATAGTGAGTTAATACCCACTTGTGTTCAAAATGAGTGGAGAGTTTGCATAGATTATAGGAAGCTAAATTCGGTTACTAGAAAGGATCATTTTTCACTTCCATTTATTTATCAAATGCTTGAAAGACTTATAGGTAAATCTCACTATTGTTGTTTAGATGGTTATTTAGGTATAACCAGATTTTGGTTGCACTTAAAGACCAAAAGAAAACAACCTTCATATGTCCATTTGGCATCTTTGCTTACCGAAGAATGCCATTTGGGTTGTGTAACGCAACAACAACATTTCAAAGGTGTATGGTAAGTATTTTCTTTAACCTTGTGGAGAATTGTATGGAAGTTTTAATAGATGATTTCATGGTTTATGGAGAGTCTTTTGAAACATGCATCATCAACTTTGAAAAAGTGCTTAAATGTTGCATTGAGACTAATTTGGTTTTAAATTATTAAAAGTGTCATTTCATGGTTGATTAAGGCATCATTTTGGGTCATACAGCCTCTTCTAAGGGAATTGAAGTTGATAAGGCTAAGATAGATGTTATTTAATCTTTATCTTACCCCTCGACTATGTGGGAAGTTTGCTCTTTCCTTAGTCACATAAGATTCTATCGGCAATTTATCAAGGATTTTTCAAAGATTATGGAACCATGTGTAGACTACTAAAAAAGGACGTGAAGTTTGATTTTGATGAGCCATGCAAGATTGCATTTGATGAACTCAAGGAATGACTTACTACAGCTCTGATTGTTCAGCCACCAAAATGGGACATGCCATTCGAGCTAATGTGAGATGCTTCAGATTATGCAGTTGGAGTAGTGTTAAGCTAAAAAGTGAACAAGGTACCTCATTTCATTTACTACGCTTCCATGAACTTAACAATGCTCAGAAGAATTATTCCATGATGGAGAAAGAGTTTTTGGCTGTAGTTTTTGGGTTGGAGAAGTTTCAGTCCTACTTATTGGGCATGAAGGTGATCATTTATTCAGACCATGTAGCTCTAAAATATTATATAACTACGAAAGAAGTAAAATCAAGAATGATTCGATGGATCTTCCTTCTCCAAGAATTCGATTTGGAAATATGCGATAAGAAAGAAGTTGAAAATTTGGTGGTCGATCATCTAAGCAGGATCATTCCAACCAATGCATCTGATGTTCTTCAAGACAAATTTTGAATGAAAGTCTCTTCACAATTCAACAGGTAATTCCATGGTATGCTAATATAGTAAACGTTTTGGTGACTAAGTCTTTACCTAGTGATTTATCTAAAGCTGAAAAAGATAAAATTAAGCGAGAGTTTAAATATTACATTTGGAATGAACCTCATCTTTGAAAATTTTATGCTGATCAGATTGTTAGATGATGTGTTACAGATGATGAAATTCCTTCCATATTAATTTTTTTCCATTCATCTGTGTGGGGGACACTTTAGTCCCAAAAACTACTCAAAAAATTATTGAATGTGGATTGTTTTGGCCTAAGTTTTTTTATGATTCCTACATGTTTTGCAAGTCTTGTGATCGTTGTCAAAGGACAAGTAGTTTAGGATTGAGAAATAAAATGCCACTTACTAACATCCTAGTATGTGAGATTTTTTATGTATGGGGAATAGACTTTATGGGTCCTTTTCCTTATTCCTTTGGTACTAATCATATTTTGCTTACTGTGGATTACATTTCAAAATGGGTTGAAGCTAAGGTTCATTTGTCAGACGATGTTAAAAATGTTATAGATTTTGTAAAATGTAACATTTTTGTCAGGTTTGGAATGTCTCGAGCTATAATTAGTGATCGAGGGACCTATTTTTGCAACATAAATTTTGAGGCTTTGATGAAAAGATGTTGTGCCACACACTAGGTTTCTACAACCTATCATCTGCAAGCAAGTGGACAAGATAAAGTCTCCAATAGGGAGATTAAGTCCACACTAGAAAAAGTGGTGAATTCGAATAGAAAAGATTGGAGATTACGATTAGATGATGCCTTGTAGGCGTACCAGACTGCTTATAAAACTCCAATAGCCATATCGTCATATAGGTTAGTTTTCAGTAAGCTTTGTCATTACCTATGGAAATAGAGCATAGAACTTGTTGGGCTATGAAGTAGTTAAATATGAATCAAGTAAAGGTCAGTAACAATAGGAAGTTGCAATTGTAAGAGTTAGAAGAGATCTGTAATGAAGTATATGAAAATGCAAAAATTTATAAGGAAAAAACTAAAGTTTTTCATGATAAAATGATTTCTCGAAAACAATTTTCAATGTAACAAAAATTTCTTCTTTATCATTCAAAGCTTAAGTTATTTCCAAGAAAATTACGATCCTACTGGCTCGGACCATTTATTGTTACTAATGTTTTTTCTCATGGTGCGGCAGAAGATTCAAAACTTAGATACTTATAAGGTATTTAAAGTTAACGGACGCTGTCTAAAACCATACTATGAGAACTCTCTAGTCGAGCATGTGGAAGAGATAGAAATGGTATCCTTAACCTATCTTTAATCAGGTAAGTCATCAAACATGTCCAGCTAATGACTTAAAAGAAGCGCATTTGGGACAACCAGAAAAAATTTCAGGTTTATTTTTTATTTTTATTTTTCAGTGGTTCTCATTTTTATTTTATTTTGTTAAGTTTGTTTTATTCTAGTTATGAATTTAATTTCAATTCATTTAGCATTTTCAATTTTTCTTTTAATATCTGCAATTTTATTATTTTGTTTATAAAAAAGGGAAAAAGGAAAAAAAGAAAAAGAACATTAGTTAGTAATGAGTAGTTGTAGTCCCTTGTATTCACGTGTTATCTCATAATTTGAATTTGAATGTCCCTTCTACTTGGTACTTTGTGAATGCTTGTGATTAACCATTTGCTATTTTTACCTTACCTTTGAATCCAACCCCATTACAACCTATAATAAAGTCCTTCTGATCTGTGAGCTTATGTAATTCGAATGAATGATAAATGGTGATTTTGCAAGCCTATGGTAGTGTAATTTGCTAGAGGGAGATTTGAGAGAAACACTTTAACCTTAAATACTTAAGCGTAAAGAGAGAAATATATGAAAAGAATTCACTTTGGTTTCATACTTGCCTTTAAACAAAGATGTCTTAAATTGACTTTGTTTATTTGTATCAGTGAAAAGTGATTATGATGTATGCTTCAACCAAAGTCTTGCTGGCCCAAGTTTAGTGGATTGTGTGCATTTAATCTTATGAAAGATGAATTAATAGAGTGTAGTGGTTTAGTATATTTGCTCGAGGACGAACAAAGGTCTGGTGTAGGGGAATTTGTTAAATTATCATTTTTGTGCTAATTTTGTCTATAGATCTCTTTAATGTGTTGAAATTATTATTCAAAATTAATGGACTTGTTTCTTAATTGTTCTCAGATGATTTTCAGCACACGAAATATGAAATTGGATCAAAAAGATGTAAGGAAAGTAAAGACAATTCGAATTCCCAGTTGGCAGAAAAATAAATGACTAAGCATGGCACGTGCAAGGGAAAAAATATATGCAGAATATGATTTGAAATCAGATTCGATCCACCTAAGATGGGGATCTATGACCTGAATATATGGGGAGTGTATCTGCTGAAGATTCTGACAAGAGGGAAGAGGCAGGACATTGAAAATCATACAAGAAGACATTTTTTACTGTTCACGTTAGGCATTATTAGCAGTTTTCGTTTCTACATATTTTCTATTTTTTGGAGGATTTTTCGTATTTTTCTAGAAAAGACCAGGAATGGAGACATTGAATTTTGCCATTCTTTTGTTGGTTTTTACTTTTGTCATAAGTAGCTAAATCTTTTTTCTTGGTTGAAGGGAAAAGCATTATCATCTAGTATGTATGAGATTTCTAAATAAAATTTGTTTCATTGATGAATGTTGAGTGCTTCCGAATTGTTTGTTATGATTGAATTGATTAATTTCTAGGGTGTGCAACTAAGAATTGATTTGTTTAATTTATAGCCAGATTTGTAGGATTTGACATTCAGTTTTGCTATTCCAAAGTGGCAATTAGGATTACCATCTTTACAATAGAGTTTGGAAATTCTAAAAAGATGCTTAATTTAATTAAATGCATTTTATACGTGTGTCGTCCTTT
The DNA here is from genome assembly GCA_027568895.1 of Erythroxylum shatona. NCBI lineage: Eukaryota > Viridiplantae > Streptophyta > Magnoliopsida > Malpighiales > Erythroxylaceae > Erythroxylum > Erythroxylum shatona. The sequence goes on along the minus strand of JAOSBK010000005.1, from coordinate 9,765,423 downwards.
ATTGGTTTCTTAATTCTTAAAGCTATTAATCAATTAAACTTAAGATCGTATCTAAGTAGTTGACTAATAAGAATGTTTAGAATACATGTTTCTATTTATTTAATCTTAAGAGAAAACATCACCCAATGAATGTTTGTTAATGGACTAAATTTTATATCAACGATTGATATAAGTTTGAAAACGTAGGTGACTTGAAACCAAGGTTTGTTTACTGATTTTCAAATTTGATTATTTTTTATAATTCCCGTTGCTATCATTTTTAATTTCTTAATTTACCTAAATAGCATGGTTATAACTCCCAAAAAGAGGCATCCAAGGTTACATGCAAAGTTTGAGTTTGATGATCATAACATTGGTACCTTTTTTTGAAAATTTGAATATCCAACAAACACATATTTTTTTGAATAGGGATTAAGTTTAGTTCTTAAGATCTTATGAATATGAATACACATTGTATAACTAAAATCTCTAGGTTGAAGGTTGGGAGATGAGGAATTCAAAGTACTTATTTCATTTTCTATTAAGGAGTTTGAAAATCTAAAGCCTGAGATGGTGATCTATTGATGAGATAAATCGTAGATTTTATTGCCTTTCCCTAATAAAAACATGGTATGTTCATCCCAAAGAGAGAAGCACATTCCACCTCTAGTATTTGTCTATTCCTCTTTCCACTAACTCACCTTAGAGAATGAAGGAATTTTGGTACGTCCCCATACATTCAATTGTATAACTACAAATGGCTTAGAACTTTTATTTAAACTAGGCAAATAAGAGACACAATGGCTTTTTGAAAGTTCACAAAGAGCACAATAAAAATCTAAATCATTTAAGTTTAAAAAAAGATATGGATGTAATTTTCTAAGATATCAAAAAGAAAGATGACCTAACCATTGATTCTATAACTAGACATTTGCTTAGGCTTTTTGTTAACTGTCAATACTATAACTAGACAATTTCTTAAGCTTTTTCTTAACTATTAATCTAATATGTATGAATGAATTTTTCCTTCACTCCTTGTTAATTCCACGTAATATAGTTTGCCTTGTTTAACAATTATGATCAAGAGTCTTCTAGTTTAAAATATTGTAAAAAACACATAATGAAGATCAAAAAGTTACAGTACATTTTAGAGCAGAAGTAATATGTCCAATAGATAGGAGATTATACTCAAAGGATGGCAAAACTAAGACTAAATTTAGTGTAAGAGATTTAAACAAGGTAACAGATCCTTGTACAATAATAGAGCATATAATACCATCAACTGTGGAAACAATGAATTAAGGGGATAGAATGATGGAGTGTAATTGGCTTAAATCTCTAATCATATGATCAAATGCACCCATATCAATAATCCAAATATTTTTCCTAGAAATTGTAGAGAAAACATTTTCCTTAACCATAATACCTAAATGAACAATATTTGCCTTAGGCACTGATGTTTCCTCTCCTTTAGATTCCACTTTATTCACATTTGTCACCATAGCCTTTCCAATAACTTTTTTCATAGTTTTTTTTTTAAATCCCACCAGCTAGGATAGCCAGTATTTTTATAACAATGTTGCATCGAGTGAACTATTTAACCATAATGATCACACCCAAAATTGTTAGACTTTATAGTGGGTTGATTTTTGTGATTCTTTCCTAAGTCAGATGCTAATCCTTTCCAGTTTTGATTAGTCAACATCACTGAGTGTTCAAAATTAAGCGATCCTCCCATTATCTATCTTTGTTGATACTCTCTCTTCACATATGCATATGTGCTTTCCAATTCAAGTTTTGAGTCTTTTGCGTAAGATCTCTCCCAAAAATTGAAATTCAAAATCAAGTCCACTTAGGAAAATATGAACTCAAAGCCTAGCCATTGTTAAATATAATTGGACTACTCTTTCATCAGTCCCTTCTTGAGAAGTTGACCTATGATTAGTTTCCTAAAAATTAGCCAGAAGTTTATTATAGTGTCTTGATAATGGTATCTATCAGAGAGAGTTTTTGACACAACCTCCCATATTTCTCTAGCTATAGGAAGATGAATAAATCATTGCATCAACGACAAACTCATTTAGGTTATTTGTTTTTGCTGAAACAAAAGGTCCTTGAGAATCCAATTGATTTTTAAAGTGTAGGTTTAAAAGCCTAAAGCTTTCAATTCAAGGTTTAACTAAATTTTGAGCCTCTGTAGTACCATGAAAACAATGATATTTAGGGTTAACACTATAACAAAGTTGACCTTCGTTTACAAAAAAAATCATTGTTAAAGGTATAAAAATAATTTCTAATAAGAATTCGCGATGATTTAGTTTCGTCACTAAAAACGTCGCTAAATCCTCATAATTGAAACTATAGGCAACAATTTGTGCTAATCTTCGTTAATAGTTTTTGCCTTCGATTTGGTTTTTATAGAAAAAACTATTAGCAATATTTTGAGGAATCATCGCCAAAAGGTTTGACCATGTTTATTTTTCGTAACTAAAAACTATTAGCTACATTTTCATAAACGTAGCCAAAATTTTTTAGCTATGTTTTAAAAAATGTAGCCAAATGCTTTTAGCTACTTTTTTGAAAACATAGGCAAATGTTCTTAACTATGTTTATGAAAACGTAGAAAAAGTTTTTAATTATGTTTCTTGAAATGTAGCCAAATGTTTTTAGCTATTGTAAAATATAGTCAAAATTTTTATCTATATTTTAATGAAATGTTATACCATATTGGAATACATTATTTGTTATGTTTCGATACATTTTTATTGTTAATTTACTATACAAAAATAATTGATAATTTGAAGCATTGTTTATAAAAAATAAAATATCATTAAATTTCTTCGTATACAAGATTTTAATTACAACTTCAACAACTTTTTATATACAAAATAATAAATACGAAGACTAGTTTACAAATTCTAATACAAATCACTCAGTCGTTGCATCTTCTTCAAATCTGTAATTGGAGAAAAAAAGGATTAAATTTACATTATAATATAAATAAGAATTAAAGGAAAAAATTATAAGAGATGTAATTAATACCATTCACTTCCATCTTCACTGTTATTATAATTCGAGCCAAGTTTTTTTTTTTAGGTACTTATCATGCTTGATTAACTTTTTTCGAATATGTTGTAATTAAGCCTTAAGCGTATTGTTTTCCTTTTCAAGATGTTGAACGTATGTGGATCTTGATGAATTGGAAACATTTAGCTTAGGATCAAAGCTAAGATCTTTGATATAACCATAACGCATACCAAGCACAGTATTTCAAATATCTTTTACATTGACCTTATTCTCCTCAGACATTGATTTCTGTAAAAACTCTTGCAAATATTATAAAATTCAAAAAACCAATATTCAATGCAAACATTGTTAGTTAGTACTACATAAGTAAATATACTTAAAATTTAAACAAATTTTTATACTTATATAATTATTTTGTGTTTCTTCAAACATCCACCCTTGACCTTCCTTATAATGAGTGATTTTGTATAGTGTGATTTGATTACATTCTTATTCATGTAGTTCTTTCTCACTCTGTATTATGAAAGAAAAATACAAGATCCAATAAATAATATAATGCTATTGATATAATTACAACTTGTAAACAAAAACTTACACATTCATTTCAGACGACTACAGATGATTTGGACTCTTGATTGTAACATATTCAGAGATTTGAACTCTTGATTGTAAGATATTTATATCAAAGATCTTACATAATTATTTTGGATAATGTTTATGAATTGTTGACAAGGCTTGTGATTTAGCGACAATTTTAGAAAATGTGGCCAAAGGCTCATTCTAAAAATCGTCACCAAAAGCTTACTTTTAAGCTATGACTGTAAAATCATTGCAAAAAAGAAAAAAGGCAAAGGGCTATCTTGTTGTAGTTTTAAAAACTACAGTAGTATTCTTCTCTCATATGGAGGCAATATATAGATAGATATAATTGCACTTGTACTCTAAGAAAAATATAACAGACTCCTATAATTACACAATCAATTTCTAACAAAATTTTCGATTGTTTATTCAATCAATAACTCTTATATTCAGTCAATAACTCTTATAATGACTCTTAAGTTTTGGTTTATTCGTCAATCTGAATCCTAATTTGTTCTGAAGGTGTTCTCTTAATAATATTCAAATTATAATTATATTAAGATAAGTAGCTGAATTACGACAATAATGTTAGAGGTATCTATATTTATAGTTATGTATATATGCATTTGTATTTATATGTGCCACAATCCTGTATATGCAACCATATCCAACCTCTCTTCTTTTTCTTTTTACAACTGAAAACAAGATACTATGATTCTTCTCTTTATATATACATAAAATAGAGGAGGCATATGCCTCGTTTAGAAAAGAAAAAAGAAAAACAGAAGAAGAAGACAAACCGGTGCCGGAGAAATGAGTGACGTAGCTTGAGCTACTGGCCTACGTTTTCTTTCAGCAAGATGCCCGTAATCTTAGTTGGATAATGTACAGCTATTTATGTGTATATAGGAAAAAGGGTCCCGCAATAGTTTGGAATTGGTAATCATTTAACATAGTATGAAATTTATGCAGATCCATAACATTATGAATGTGCTTCATTTCCAAATAGACGGCTACTGAAAGTTGAGTGGTCCTTGTGCCACCCACCACACCAACCGTGTTACAATAATAATTTGGTTTTGATTGTAACATTTGGGTCCCGCAAAGCTACATCAGGAATCCAATCAGAACATCTCACGGTTTTCTGATCCACGTGAAGCCAAATTCGTCAAATTCCTGTACGTGGTGTATGGGTCCATCATCAAGAATCTCTAGGATTGACACCAAGCTTACACTTTTGCCTTAACATACATACGCTCTATATACTTTTACCTTAATTTACATGCATACATGCACACACTTATATATAAACATAAAAATAAAAATAAAAAGAAGCACGTATACATATAGGTGCACGTAGATATTATGTATATTTAGACATGTATGCTTATTTTCATTCACATTAGAAAAATAATTTAATAGCTAAGACTTGTGAAGACCAAAAGAATTTATTTTCATCTACTTAAAGAAGAAATTTCCTACTAACAAGATTACCTTCTATAGTTGTACAACACAAAAAAAACTATCTAATAAAACATTTTGTTCCGACTCTTTCGATTGGTACATGCTGATATTTGTCGGTAATTGAAATATCAGTCAAATAGTAATTAGAATTGTATTTTAAAAAAATGATAAATTGAAAATGTTTAAGTTTTTTATACACAATAATAATTACCTATATATAAAATTTTAATAAATTTGATAAATAATACATATGCAAATAAAAATATATTAAATAAATTTTTATGTAATTAGACTTAAATAAAGTGATTATAGATTATATACATAACTATATTAGTTTAATACAATTTAAATATTTTTCATAAATATTTTTAAAATTTATATATTTCATATTTGATAATATATATTTTCAGTGTCAATATGTGAAAATTTATTATAATAACTTTTGAAATATGTAAAGATAATATTTGAAATTAAATTTACTCGTTATAAATGAATATTTTTTACTTTGTGCTATTTCAATTTTATATCTCTATGAGAGTTAAATAATATTTTTCTCATCTTAATTTATGAGAGATATGCGAAAATAATATTAATAAAAATTTAAAAAATATTTGTTATATCAATTTTTTATTATTATGATTTCTTAAGATATTAAAACAAAGTAAAAAAAGTATATATTGAAGGACAGTTTTATAATTTTATAAAATTTAAATAAAATTTTTAAATTTTAAACTGATACATTATTTATATGATTGTTCAAGACCAAAGAAGGAAAGGACCAAAAAATAATGCTTTTTTTAGGAGAGCACATTGAATTAAAAAGGCTGGCAAAATGGGCTCCAGTAAATATTATTTAGCAAAAGATTCATTTCATGAAAATTATATATTCATAGTAAATCCCGATGCAAAAGTTAGGAGTATGGTTCAGCACAGAACGTAACATCGAACGAGCTGATGTAGAGATATCGATTTCGAATCAAAAGCTGTTCTTTTAACTTAAATATCACGGTCCTATCCATTATTGAAAGATGAAATATTGAAGAATGTGATGCAAATTTAGCAGACAATCGATGTGGAGTTGGCGAAAGGAAATACATCATATATACATATATATATATGTATGTATGTATGTATAAGAGATCAATACTAACAAAATGAGATATGTATGTACTTGGAAGAGAGCTTTCAAGAACTAATTAGAAACAAGCAGTTCAACATCTAAAACTAAAAAGGTTTCAAAACTAGACTTCCGAATTGCAAATAACAATAATAATGGATGATGCATCCACGCAGACGCTAAACTCACATATAACCCTATGTATTCATGGAGGCCTAGCTAGGTAAAATATGTTGGCATTTAAATTTGTTTTTAATGTTATTTAATTTATGCTTTAATTGTTTTGCTTTAATTGTTTGGAAGTTGAAAGGGTGAAGAGTTAGGAATATGGAGAGTTTAGAACTAGAATGTTCTATATTGCTTATAAATTATATTTCTGTTTTTGGTTTAATGTCAAGAAATTAAAAAGAGAAAAATATAGTCCTTTTGGACTTTAGTACAGACAATGCATTTGAATTGTGCAGACTAGTGCCTTGTCTAAGATACGTACTTTGGAAATAGAGAAAAATTTAGGCATAAAGAGTAGAAGAAAAGGGAAGCACGAGGGAGCTCGCACGATGTTCCCATTACCGATTCCTGTCAGCTTGGTACTCTGCTTAACACAGGTACTTGCAGTGTCTGCAAAATTCACAAAGCCTGAGTGCCGAGAGTTCTATCAGTTTATCTTTGACCGCCAGAATGTTTCTTGTTGGCTTGGCTTGTTCATGGACGTAAGTCAGTGGTCTTTATAAAAAAAGAAATGCGGGATCCAAGATACTTCATGCTGAGACATTGGTACCGCATTTTGGACTTTAGTACAATGTCTTTGAATTGTGCAGAGAGAAAAATTTAGGCATAAAGAGTAGAAGAGAAGGGAAGCAGGGGGGAGCTGGCATGATGTTCCAATTACCGATTCCTGTCAGCTTGGTACTCTGCTTAACACAGGTAATTGCAGTGTCTGCAAAATTCACAAAGCCTGAATGCCAAGAGTTCTGTGGATATGTTGCAATCCCTTTTCCTTTTGGAATTGGAGCCGGTTGTTACATGAACGAGAACCTTGCTGTAACATGTGATAACTCTTTTAACCCTCCAAAACCATTCTTGAATAGAACAGGAATGGAATTGCTAGGGGTTTCTATGAGTGGTGTA
>JAOSBK010000005.1:9707349-9721517 GCA_027568895.1 Erythroxylum shatona | reverse complement strand
AAACTCTATTCTTTTGATGTTAATGAATTATGAATCATGTATGGATGAGGATGAGATGATGAAATTTGATCATGAATTGTTACTATATAAGTGAGATTTGTTATGGAAAAAGGAACATAAAAATGGTATGAGACTTTGAGCTTCATGATTTCATTGGATTATGCTCACGTTTTAGAGTTCAAGGGTTGGACTCCGGAAACGGGATCTGACATGTTCGGTATCAGAGCAAGAAGAATTACAAGGAATCACACTCAAGTATGATGGTATTTTGTTAAAAGTTGGATTCCGGAAACGGAATCCAACAAATGTGGATGGTATAAAACAAGATCATTGAATATGGTCCTTAGCACATTGGAGGACAATTAATGTTTGCACAAAAATGGGGGACCCCTCGAATGGAATTTGATAGAAATCAGATAGAAACAATTTCACTATGGATCAATTTCCATAATATCCCACTAGAGTATTAAACTTTAGATGGTTTGAGTTTCTTACACTACAAAAAAATAAGACAATCCGCGACGTTTAAAAAACGTCACAATTTGTCAAAAAAATGTCGCAGAGTACAATTTTCGACTTTTTAAAGAACGTCACAAAAAATGTCGCGGAATGTGGTGAAGGAAAAGGTTTCAGTGACGTTTCCCATAAAACATTACAAAAAACATGAATATTTTGTGACGTTTTAAAAAGCGTCACTGAAAGATTGGTCATTCTGCGACATTTTTTAAAACGCCACAGAATGTAACTTTCTACTACGTTTTTTTTAAAACGTCTCAGAAGACATGCTGCAATATTTTCAAAAAAACGTCACAGAAAGTCTTCAGCGACGTTTTCAAAAACGTCACGGAATGTCTTCCAAGACGTTTTTATTATTATTTATATTATTTTTAATTATTATTTTCTATTTTTTGAAAATTATTTTAATTTAATAATTTTTTAATTTTAATAATTTTTTAATTATTAAAATTAAAAATTTTATACTGCTTATTCTATGTTTAAATTATTTTAAAATTTTGAAATTATTTACATTTGGGTCATTTCTGGTGATTTAGAATTTATATATTTGAAATATAATAATTCTTCACATCCAAAAGACGTCATTTCTTTCTCAAGAATTTTAATAATTATTCAAGTACCACAAGAATTTCTTACCTGCAAACAATGTATTATTTAATTGCAATTCGCAAACTTGTCATAATACACTTACAAAATGTGATGATAATTAGCTAATAAAATAAATTAATTATGAAAAATCAACATTTTTTTAGAAGCATTAAACATATTTTGCATATTTCATAGGATCAATAGATATGATAAGACAAAAATTACATGTAGGTATTCTTTTGGAAATTACAAGTTCTTATCATTTCTAATTCATACAATTTCTTATTCTCCAGTTAAGATGTCCATATAATCCACCGTGAATCTACTAAGAGTGTTGTAGCATATGCTGGTTTAATATTTTCATTTACACTCTTTGTTGGTCTCTTTGGCCTTTTGGATCTCCGCAATGGTTGATCTGCACTTGGAAAAGGATGATCCAATTCATTGTCAATTGAAGTTGATTCATTCATCCTCAGTGAATTCCTTGACTTTGATTAATTAGTCTACTTCAATAAGGAAAAAGCATTAAGTCAAAGGACTAAAAACATGGTTGTTCTAGATAAAAATTAGACAAATGGTACATATAAAGCCCATTGCTCAACAAGTACAAACACTTAATGAACATGAGGCATGTCCTACAATATACTCAATATTGCCCAGCTACATTGCACATGATAGTTAAATCAATACCTTTGGGTTTGGCAAACTGTTCCCATTTTGTAGGAGGTTTAGGTTTTGGAAGCTGAAACCAAAATAGATGTGATGCAATTAACACCATCCACTCCTCCCCTCACTTTACAAAAAAAGCTCAAAAATTAGCGAAAGAAGACCACGGATCTCATGGGAAATATAAGCATGTGGATCTGGTCTTGCATCCTGATAGAAACTTTCTAGGTATCTAACCAAGACCTTTAGTCATACGTTTGAAGTTTCTCACCTTGCGAATAGCAAATTGCTTAGAACAAACCAGATTTCAGATTGTGTTACGAATCAAAAGCAAGAATTTGAGTAAAAATTTTAATCTATTGACATGTCCCAATACATGGAAATTAAAAACTATTCAACACCAGTAACCACTCATCATTATTTAATTGAAGCGTTGCTTCCAGTTGAACGAAATTTAGAAGTCTTGCGTCATTTATTTATCAGCATTATTACACAACTCTCCAAGAAAGCACCTTTAATCAACTACAATATCATTCTGATTAAGACCAAGAGTTAAACAAAAGAAAACCAAAATTGATTACCCAAATAGCAGTAACCAATACTTATCAAAGCAACCATGGTCCTATTAAAGTAGTGTAGGATGTATGTCGAAACAAATTTCTCCCAGTATGTATTGTATTCTTGGTTCGTTTGAGAATATCACCTGTTGATTCACCATAACAAATCCTCAAAATTTACCAACAACTTATATTACACACTGAACAATATGATATTCAATATAGCTAATTTAAACCCAAAATCAAACCCAATATCTGAATAACTAGACCAATAAATCTGAGTTTTTTTAGGTATGCGTTATGTGCAGAAAGAAAAAAATAACAAGGAAGAGATTGGATAGCATACCATAGATATTGATGGGAGCTTCTAACTGAAGAAGAATAGGCTGAGAGAGGAAGAGTTGTTTGGTGGTGACGCAAAGCTGACGGATTTCATTTTCTGATAGCTGAATACGTTTCCCTCTGTTATTCCTTCCTTCTAGTGGCCTCTGTATCATCCCTTCCATTCCTTACCCAAATCACTTTCTTTATGATAATAGATTTATTAAGCTTTTACTACTCATTTATTTTTCACCATCATAAAAATAAAAGAAAGGTAGAACAGAGAAATAAATAAACAAAATTAGATTACCGTAAAACCTAATTTGTTCTCCAAGCTTTGGAGGAGAAACAAACAATGAGATAAAACATGTAATTCGAAAAGAAAGCGCACAAAGTAAGGAGATTTGTATTATTCATATATATGGTCATATTAAATATAGGGTCACAAATTGCTATGATGAGGTTTTCTAGCAAAACAAACCTCCCAATTACATGGCTGCTCCATCAATTTAGCTTTTTCCCATTTTATAGTTTTTTTTTTCTATTATTGCACTTTTACATTAAAACATTTACCTCTAAACTAATTTTTCTTTCAATTTTCTCCTTCCTAATATAGAATTGATATTGTTATATTCATCTACACCTACTACTTATCAAATACCGTCTCAAGAAAAGCATATACAATAAGTCAATGGTATTGTATAAAGCGGAAAAAGTTGACCTCAAATTTGTTTTAGCCTTTTTATAAAGCAACCACCAAACCTTTTTTTCATCATCACTTCAGTTATATTTGCTCCATTTATTGTTTACAGTATATAAGAAATGTCAATGTTTTGCATCAGTGTAAGATAAACCAGTACTGAACTGAAAGAAATGTTAAGGACGTAGGCTATCCAAAATGCTAGACTATGGAACAAGTTAAATCATGCTTCATTGAATAATAGAAGCATAACCATTCACCTGATAAGTTTCTGCAAAGAAATGACTCACCCTCCTTGTTCTGCAGTGTCATAAGAAGAAGAGATTGAGTTTGTCATTCGAACAACCCTCAACATCACATATTGGACAATCAAGTGGATGATTCATGAGCAGAAACTCCATCACACCTTCACGTGCCTTCTTTGCGATGGGTGTATCAGTTTTAATCTTCATTCCTAAAAAAAATTCCTCAAGTAAATAAGCAAAACGAATCAAATCCAAAAGGTAAATTATACATAGTGTGAGTTACTAAAGAAACCTCAACCAGAAAATCAACAGAAAAAATGAAGATGACATTAAAGCAACATCAGCGTATTCTCTGCATCTTACATCGCTCGTCAATTGGAATGAGTGAGCAGGCATGGCACAAGAAGACACGGGTGTAGGAGACTTCTCAAATTTGATGAGGCATATAAGACAGTTTCCAGCAATGGAAAGGCAGCTGTTGTAGCAGAATTGAGGAATGTCAATGCCAGCGACCTCGCACGCTTGGAAGACGGTGAAGCCATTGGGAATTTTGACAGGATACCCACCCATAAAAACCTCGATTGCATCATCAGTGATGGGGAAGTGGACACGTGTGCCGGCCACTGGGGTTCTGGGTGGAAGATCTGGGGTGGGTTCGGGTGCTGTAACAGCGATAGCAGTTTCTAGTGACTGACGGTGAGAGTTGGACAAAATGGAGGAGGAAGAGACGATTCGCAGGGATTCTTCGATGCCAATAACCCTAACCCCTTTTCTATAGTACTCTCTAATATTTCTATTTGCAACTTTCAATAGTAATTAAATACTGATTTGATAACTTTATTCAGCCTTCCGTGACGTTTTCTCTAGAAAAACGTCGCAATTTTTATTTTGCAACATTTTGTTGTTAAAACGTTGCAAAAAGTATGACAAATTCATATTTTTTAAAATTTCATAAAAAATAGAATCTTTTCGTGACATTTTTAAAACGTCATGAAAACTATAAACAATTCGTGATATTTTTTTAAAAACGTCACGAATTCTATTGATTTGTTGTAGTATAAATTGATTTAACTCCTCTTGCATGGCTAAAATCCAATCTTCATCTTGAAGAGCTTCATCAATTTTCTTAGGTTCTAATTGAGAAACAAAAGCTAAATTTGCCTCTCTTCTAAATTTAGACCTAGTTCTCACTCTTTTTGAAGTTTCGCCTATAATTAAATTTTCTGGGTGAGAGGATTTATACATCCAGTCTTTCCTAAGACTAAAGTTTTTAGGAATATCTTCTACCTTATTAGGTGGATTAACTAGAGGTGACATGTCTAGTTTATCAACTAAGGGAATAGATAGAGTTTCAACATCAAAATCATTTCTTCTATTTGGATGAGAATCATCATCAAACTTAACATGCGTAGATTCTTCAACAGATTTAGAAACAAGATTATAAACTCTATAAGCTTTAGAAGACATCAAATATCTTAGAAAAATTCTTAAATTGATCTTAGAATCAAATTTATCGAATTTTTCTTTTGTATTCAATATAGTGCATTTGCAAAAAAAAGGATGGAAGTAAGAAATATTTGGCTTTCTTCCTTTTCGTAACTCATATAGAGTTTTATTTAAAATAGGTCGCATAAATACTCTATTTTGAATATAACAAGCTGTATTCACAACTTCTACCTAGAAATGCTTAGGAAAATTCATCTCATATAGCATAGTCCTTGCCATTTCTTGAATCGTCCTATTCTTTTTTTTTTCACAACTCCATTCTGTTGTGGACTTCTAGGAGCAGAAAAATTATAGAAAGTTTCATTCTCTTCACAAAACATTTTGAATTTTTCATTTTCAAATTCTCCACCATGATCACTCCTAATTCTAGTAATAGAAATTTCTTTTTCATTTTGTAACTTTTTGGATAGAACTTTAAAGCACTTAAGAGATTCATCTTTATATGATAAAGACAATATCCAATAAAATCTAGTGAAGTCATCAACAATTATGAGACCATACTTCTTTTCACCAAGACTTAATGTTCTGGTTGGACCAAACAAATCTATATGTAACAACACTAGAGGTCTAGATGAAGTTACAACATTTTTAGAAGAAAAAGATGTTTTAACTTGTTTTCCTTTTTGATAACTTTCACAAAAGAAATCTTTGTTAAAACTTATTTTTGGTAAACCTCTTACCAAATCATGTCTAACTAACTTGGAAATATGTTTAAAACTAATATGACCTAGCTTTTTATGCTAAATTAGTTTTTCCTCATCTGTTGATATAAAACATGAAATATTTTGACTTTTTAAATCATCTAAATTAATCTTGTAGAGATTGTTTCATCTCTTGGCAGAAAAAAACATGGAACCGTCCTTGTTTTTTCCTACGCAAGAATTTTGATTAAAGGATACTTCAAAACCAGAATCACATAATTGACTTACACTAATTAGATATGCTTTAATCCTTCAACTAGCAGAACATTATCAATAGACGCAAATGAATCTTTACCAATTTTGCCAATTCCAACTATTTTGCCCTACTGGTTGTCTCCAAAAGTTACTAATCCTCTTTGTATATTTTGGAGGTCTAGGAACATAGACCTTCTTCCCGTCATGTATCGTGAGCATCCACTGTCCAAGTACCATAGGTGCTGGTTGCTTTTTCCAAGAAGGGAGATCTATAGTATATATTATGTCTTTCTTAGGTACCCATATTTTTTTAGGTCTTTTGAGATTAGACTTACAATAATTCCTCGAATAATAAGAATAATAACAAAACTCTTATTATGATGAACATTACTATTAGTAAACCCTAAACCACTCTTATCCTTTGGATGTCTATATTTTCCAATCATATCATTCATACTTTTAGTACTTTCAGTAAATGTTGATAAATCTTCTGAAAGACTATTAATCATTTGTTTCAGTTGATTAATCTCCTCAGATCTATCCATAGTTACTTTCTTTTTCATATCGTCTACTTGTTTCTTAAGGAAGACGTTTTCTTTCTCTAACACTTTGATGTTTTTCAAGCTTTCAACAAATTTCTTTTTCAGAATCCTATATTGCTTTAATATAGCATGCGAATCTTTTAACAATTCTAAATATGCCTCTTGAAGATCATTAAAGTTAGAAGTCACCTCATCATCGCATTCTTTTTCAGCTACCAAGCATATATTTGCTTGTTTTGATGCTTCTGAATTGGAGTTAGATTCGGATGAGTCCAAATCTTCCCATGTTGTCATCATGCTCTTCTTGTTTTCTTTACTTTTCTTCTATTTTCTTTTAAGCAAGGGACATTCAGACTTGTAATGTCCTGGTTTGTTGCACTCATAGCAAATGATAGACGTTTTCTCATTCTTGGCTTCGTCTTTGCTATTCTTCTTAAAGGAAAAGTCTTCATTTCCTTTCGTTTTATTTTTCCACATCCTCCTAATCTTTCTTGAAATGAAGGATAGTTTATCGTCATCTTCACTTGAATCTTGATCAGATTCACTAGCATTATCATTCTTGATTTCTTCAATCTTTAATGCATTTAAAGATGTGCTTTTATTTTTCTAGTTCTTTTGATTCTTCTGGTCAGTCTTTAATGCGATAGACTTATCTCTTCTAGGTTTATCTTCTGCATCAATCTCTACTTCATGTATCTTCAGTGAACCAAACAATTCATCTAGCTTCACATTGCTTAAGTCCTTGGCCTCTTATATTATTAGTAACCTTATGTCTCCATCTTTTAGGTAGACTTTTGAGAATCTTTCTGGCATGATCTTGATTATCGTAGATTCTCCCTAGAGCTTTAAGTCCATTAATAATTGTTTGAAATCGTCCAAACATCTGATCAATAGTCTCCTCATCTTTCATCTTGAACAATTCATACTGATGAACAAAAATACTGATCTTAGACTCTTTCACTTGATTTGTACCTTCATATGTAATGGATAATGTGTCCCACATCTCCTTTTCATATACGTATCCCTGAACCTTGTCATATTCACGTTTTCTTAGGGCATAACTTAGAAAGAACTTGGCCTTTGAATTCAACTAAAATCTAACTGTTTGTGTATATGGACCAATCTTGATGATATCCCAAAGATCAATATGTGTGGATTCTATGAAGACCCGCATCTATCCTTCCAATAATGATAATCCTCACCATTGAATGCAGGAGGTCTTGTGACCGAGGCACCTTTAGCTATAAAAACATGTGATTCAGTCATGGATCTTTGTCCTCACTTTGTGACAGTGTTTCTTGGAAACCTCGATTTGATACCAACTTAAGTAAATCACTTGTTAATAGAGAAATCCAATATGATATGTAAACTACATAAGAAGGGGGGTTGAATTGCGTCATTTTTTTCTGAAAATATTAATCTTTTGAGACTTCTTGAATTTCTTTAAGAAAATTCAATGCTAAAGTTGATAAGTAATGCAATCGCAAGTAATATTATATACTCGTCTAACAATAATAAAATTAAAAGATAAGGGTTAGAGAATAGATGCTGCGATTTTATACTAGTTCACCCCAAACCTTAGGCTACGTTTAGTTCTCAGAGTTAGTTTGAGATTTCAGTATACTCTTTCAACTTTACAAGTATTCTTTCTACCGTTGCAGAGCCCCTTTAAGTCTCTCTCACAAAGTATTCTTTATCAGCTGTTTTAGCCTCTCTAGGCTCTAGCCTTCCTTTCTCTCTCTAAGAAAAGTATTTATGAGCTTTAGGTTATAGATGTATTTGCTCACTTCTTTCACACTTTGAATACAGAATTTTTGCTAATGTAAAAGCATTCGTTATTTTAGTATTTGACTAGAACTAGTATTTATATCCTAAGTCTCCAACTGTCTTATTGAAAACTGCTTCTTGAATCTTCTAGAAACGGTCATTAGTTGAGTCCTATAACTAACTCCAACTAACTAATTGTCTGACGTTCTAGATTATCTTCCTTTTGTATTGTCTAGAATAATGCTTATTCTTTTACTACATTTCATCTATTATTTCGCTTCGTCTATTATATCGCTTCATCTGTCTTTACGCTTCGTCTGGTGTTGTGCTTCATCTGGTGTAGCACTTCGTCTGGTGTTGCGCTTCGCCTGGTATCGCGCTTTGTTTAGTGTAGTGCTTCTTCTGACAATGACCGCGCACCTTTTGAGTTGACTAAGTATTACTTACATTGTTCTACACACTTACCAAATTTATCAAAATAGTTCATGCATTTTTAAGATTATTATTATTTGATTGTCATCAAAATTAATAAAAGTGAAGTCCTCTTGACTCAACAATTGGATCCTACTGTAAAAGCGGGTTTGTAGTAAAGCTTGGTAGCTTTAGCTTCCTAATATCAAGTTTTAGGGGATACGATAAGAGAAGAATTTTTACAATGTAGGGAGAAAGCTTTGTAAGGTGTAAATAATTAGAGGAGATGGGCTAAAGTGGAGCGAAGTAGTAGTGTTGGTACCAAAATCTGGAGAGGCCAAAGTGATTGGGATGAGCTCTAGGTAAGCCTAGTTTCAAGGAGGAGGAAACAATAAGGAGGGAAAGGTGTATAGAGTGATTATGAAGGATTGGAATGGAGCTTAGAGGAGAGGACGTTTATAGAAAGGGAGGGAGGGGATATAGGCCTAGCCATTAGTTACTTTACTGGAGAGTAGATGAGTGTAGTAGAAGAGGGAAAAATCTAGATATTGTTGTTATTTTCTCACAAAAGTTACAAGTTCTTTAAAATTTGATAAATTTTATAATATGATTCTAACTAATCTCTTACTCTTAGTTAAATCAAACTAATACTTTGAGATACATTAAACTATGAGATTTGATTTATATTATTGCTTAATTTATGTATTGAGTATTAGATGTTCTTTTATGATTGTTTGAATAACTTTTTCACTTGATTGGTTAGGAGGCATACTAGTTTATTATTTGACTCAATCTATAACTTAATTAAATATAAAATTTGTTTAGTGAATTTCTATGAAGCAAATATAGTTTAGTGAACTTGTACATTAGAGTTCTTAGATCCTAGGGAGAACAATTAATTTAATTGAATAAAATCAAATTGTGGTTGTATTATTCTACTTTCTCATTCTTTTTAACTCTTCAAGTTGATACTCAACTGAAAATTTAGCACTGAGCAAGAGTTATTCACTAGTTAGGGTTAATTAAAGTGTTTTTCTCTCTAATTATAGATGATTACTTAGAGATATGAATCAATTCTGATAGTTTAAGAAAGAGTGAATATTCAAGGTATAAATTGATTTATCCCCATATCGATCGTTAGTATACACTTTTCAATATAGATGTGGACTAGATAAAAATTTTTGTTTTCTATTGCCATTTTAAATTCAATTTGCATTGTTTCTTTGTTATACTATTATAGTCATTTCATTATAATCAAAATCCCCTTCATTTTCTTATTCTTAAGCATAGGATAAAACTAGATACTTGACGTGGGATTGACTTTTAAATTTGCTACTATGTAACTTTTAAGATTAAGAAAAAGAGAAGTTTGATAAAGAGGAAGTAATCACTAATTACATGGCAATATGTTTTAGCTGAATAGCCATTAGAAAGACTGCTGGGATCTTAGTGATAGCTTCATGAGGAATAGAAGCAACAATATGGCAAAGTGAAGATGAAGTAGCCTCATAAGCATTAGTATTAGATATAGTACTAGGATAAGACTCGGTAGTTTGGATGGTGTCAGGTACATAGTAGCTTGAAGCCAAAAAGGGTTAGGAAGGAGGAAGAGCAATGTGTGTTGAGTGAGCAACAGTATTCAAGACGGAGCTTAAAAGGAGAGGGAATTGATAGGAAAAGAAGGGAGTGCATTAGGATTGGGCAATAGGAGCCTTGCCTAAAAGCTTTGGACTTGGTTCCATACCTCAAAATGGAATAAAACTAGTGAGTATAGTAGGGAGAGAAAGGAAGCAAAAATTATTTAACTTAAAAAGGCAAATCAAAGGGATGTTGAAATGGAGGGGATTAGGCTAAACTAGTGAGAAGTGAGGGCATTTTCTCTCACATCCATTTTTCTTACCTCATATAGGGTCTTTGATTATTGAAATAATACCATGTCAACTTAATTTAATAATTCATAATAACTAAAAAATCAAAGAAAAAATTTAAAGTGGGAAGATATTTTAAATAATAAAGTAACAAGTACAAAATATTAAAATAAGTTTCAATAATAAAGAAAAGTAAATTATTAATTTTCTACCCTATACCTAAACCATAAATCATTCCCAATTTATAAAAATAAAAATGCATGTCACAAAAATAAAAATAAATAGGAGTATAGTAACAAAAGTACATCCTTAAAAGGTAAACTTTCAAGTATAATGATATATATGGATAGGGTGGTGTAGAGGAGGCTAAAGAATGGTGTTATGACTATAGCTGCTAATGTAGGTAGTGAAGGCTGTGTATTGATCTAAAAAGTAAAGGGAAAGAGGGTGAAGGGTGGTGGCTCCAAATATGAGACAAACTAAATAATGAGAACTAAGATATATTAAGAAGGAAAAGAAAATATAAATTATAATAAATTTTTGTTAGAAAATGATTTTTAGAGGTAAAAGACATTTTCATAAAGTCTAGGAACATGTTGTTAACCAAATTCTTAAAAAACAAAGTTCAAACATAAATTAAAGTTTGCCTTACAAATTAAGAACATAACTATAAATAGTCATGACTATCCTAAAAAATAAGGCGTACCTATACCTTATAAAATTTTACCCTTGTTGAGAAATGAAATTTAATATTTTCAAACATCTAAAATTTTAAAAGACATAATAATTGTAAAAAATGAAAAGAAATTAAATCTTTAGGTTACCTCCCAACTAGGTCCTTTCTTTTATATCTTTGGTTAAATGTAGTGATTCCTCAATTTTCATAACTTAGACATTCAAAAAAAAATTCTTCTAAGTTATACAGTAGCCAGCCTTCATGAAACTTTTGAAACTCAGAGGATTCAACAATGGTTTTAACTTTTATTTTGGTATATATAATATAAAAAAGAGAATTTTTATATGAGATAAGGGAAAATCAATACAAGAGACATTGTTCATTATAGGTTTATGAGATTTCAACTCAATTTATGTCATGTAATTTAGGATTAAACAAAAATTCCTTCCAAGCCATTCATAGTCTTTCATAAAAAATTGTTATTTAATTGCACAATACTTATCACCTTTCAAGTTAAAAATTGCCTACAATAAAATGTCTGCAAAATTTATAATAATCATATAATACACGTCACTGAGATATCTCATTTGTCATAAAAATGTTAAATTTAATATTTTTACCATCAAATTCCATAATAAGTGTTCCTTTATCAATAGTAATTTTAGTTATAGACTTTTTAAGAAATGGTCTTCTTAATAATATTGGAGTTAAATTAGAAAAAATTCTCTTCTTTTATCTGTCAAAATTTTTGTCTTCTTATATATAAAACACATCAAAATTAACTGAAAAATAGTTGACTTAAACTAATACATCCCCTAAAACTCCTTTTGGATATGCAATGAATCTATTAGTAAGTTACACAATGACACTCCTTTTTTTTATTGATTTGATATTCAAAGATTTATAAATATAAAGTGGCATGAAATTAATTGAAGCTCCTAAATATAGATTGCTTTGTACCTATCTTATAATGGATAATGAATGTACTTGGTTCCTTATATTTATGAGGTAATTTTTTCTTAAGGAAACCTAAAACATTATCTTCTATAGATTTCTCATCACTTTTTAATGTCTTCTTAATGGTGTATAATTATTTATTTAGCATAATGAGATATTTGCTTAATTGTATTAGAAAGGAAAATGTTTACCTTAACCTAGTGAAAAGTATTAAGAATATCATTTTCTAATCTTTTTGGTTACTTCAATCTAGCTGGGGAAAAGAAAGAGTTATCACTACAAATTTAAGTTGTTCACCACTTGAATTCTTCAAATGAGTAGTTTACGCACTACAAGAAAACAATAGAATTTGCAATGTTTAAAAAATGTCACAAAATCTCAAAGAAGTCACAAAATACAATTTGCGACGTTTTAAAAAACGTCACAGAATGTGGTGTTGGTAAAAGGTTTCTGTGACGTTTCCCATAAAACGTCACGAAAAACACGGACATTTTGTGATGTTCTAAAAAACGTCACTGAAAGATTGTTCTTTCTGTGATGCTTTTTGGAACGTCATGAAAAGTCACATTTTGCTACGTTTCCTAAAATGTTGTAGAAAGTCACTTTTCGTAATGTTCTAAAATATCGCAGAAAGTTACATTCCACGATGTTAAAATGTTGCTTTCTGTGACATTTATTTAAAAATGTCGCAGATAGTATTTTTTAATTATTTTTTACATTTTTAAAAAATCATTTTAATTTTAATAATTATTTTTTAAAATACAAATCTTTTAAATCTTATTTGTTTAATAACTATTCAATATTATTTATGAATTCTATTTATTTAATAATTTTTTAATTTTTAGTATATCATTAATTTTAATAATTATTCATGTATCACAAGAATTTCGTACCTGCAAAAAATTATTATTTAATTGCAATTCACAAAAATGTCATAATACACTAACTAATATCAAAAGTACATAAGTGTATAGTAAATAGTCATAAGTATATAATATATCAATATGAGTACATATATCTAACCTAACGAATATTATGTGAAGAATATAAAAATTCCAAGATTTGTTGTTCAAATTCAATTCTTTGTTGATCAATTTCGGTAATTGGTTAATCTTGCATTTATTCAACTTTTTTATTCAATTCATTTACTTGAGACTGTAATTCCTGATTAACCCTTTATGACTCCTTTAGTTCTTCTCGAAGTATATTTCTAATCAAAGTTTTCCTTTGTGGTCGAGGTCCGACTCTCATGCCAACAACGTAATCTGATTTAGTGTCTAAGACTTTGTACCACACTTCATCCTCTGTTATCGGATTACCTTGTTCTATTAAATCTGTCAACTCCTTACACATTAATTTTTGAGAAATTAGAAATTAATTAAATACATAATCTCATTTAAAAAATACTTGTAAATAAACTATATATTCACCCTTTTTCGTCTACATTATTAGTAAATCTCATCGGAATAACTTAGTGAAAAGACCGAAACGTAAAAGAAAAATATTATTGTGTAATGTTTTAGAAAAAGAAAAGATAACAATCTAATCACGGCATAGACTTGCAGGCTTGCAGCGTGCATGTAAGCACAACAATCTTAAGAATCAATCGACAAGATCGAGGTCACCAACCGCTTAAAGTTGAGATACGAATAACACCAATTTAATTATCTTTGAACCATCGGTCCCCACTCCCCCATCATTACCCATTTTTCCAATCTCTCCGTAGTTGAACATAGACCAGTTCTGTTTTCCTTTTATCGAAACATAGACCAATTCTGTTTTCCTTTTATTGAAACATAGACCAGTGAAGAGCGGCATTAGATTGCTGCATCATGGCGAGGGTAATTAGTCTAGGTTTTTCCTATGATTCCCAAAGTAATTAAGGGCCTAAATTAACATGAACTTTAAGTATATAGGATATGACAAGAAAATAGCACAATTTGCGACATTTA
>JAOSBK010000005.1:9663410-9707249 GCA_027568895.1 Erythroxylum shatona | reverse complement strand
TTCTATTAAATTTCTTATAAATGGAAGCACTGAACGCAGATCTTGGGTAGAGGATGATGCAAGGAAAAGCCAAGCACGTGCTAAGGTTCTTGAGGAGGTAGGACGAAGATGGAAGTGGGAAAACCCGGTCTGAAAGTAATTTACTAGTTGCCGAAGCACAGAGTTACAGAAGTAATTACATGAGATTCGGCATTTACATTTTCTAGTGAAGTATCATAAAAATCCCTGGTTCCAGTGGGGTGATCGGGCCTGTTGTCATTTGTTGTAGCATATCGCATCACATATACATTGTTCTTTTATTCAAGTTATATTTGGTAATTTCTTGGTAATTGTTGGGGCTGTTGATAGTTTACATTAGAGGTTGCTGACTTGACCTTTGTGGATGTTAAAATCTAGATGGAATCATTTATGGTGATGGTTTCCACTCAACGTATAGATTTTCTCCTTTGCTATCCGAATCTTTACTTTAGGCTGCCTAGTTTTGTCAATTGCAAGGGAGATTTTTTTTGAGTTAAAAAATACTTCGTAAAGATGAGCTCCGTAGTGGGGAGAGCATAATGATTGCCAATTGAACGATATGCAATGTCTTTGGGCGGTGAACCGATAATATTCGTGACCAAAATGCTGCAAATGCAAAAGGCTTATATTCGTCAGTTTCCACACCAGTCCCAGTGCTTGATTGAAATTGTTAGCTGTGGCTGACAAACCAATAGCACTAGTTAACGTCTGCTTTAAGTTGTGCCAAACCTGGGATGGAAATATCCTTATCCCACTTCTACAAGCGTCAACATTCATTCATTCTCTATGTGTGTATATAACTCGAAAACCATTCAAACACTGGATTAAACCATTTGCCGCCCAAGTCCCATCAACTTCTAAATTCTAATCATTTCACAACTTCGTGCGTCCCTTCCCGGAGAAGTCGATAAATGGGTTGGTTTTTCTTCAAGTCTAGAAGGAGCCCTTTCTCTTCAATTATTCGCCACTCAGGTAGCCACTCACTTCAACATGCTTGTTTGCGCAAATTCAGTTTTGGATTGTTCATACTTAAGTTTATTTGTTAGCCAAGTCCTGCTAAAGAATCTCAAGAGATTGAAGACTAGAATTCACATCCAACGCTCTCCACTCACTTTCCGCATCGTGTGCGGCGGCGGAGTGCCCACTTACCAATTCTGAGAATTATGGATATGGCATCTAGCGTTTCTTAATCTGTTTTTCAATTTTTGTCTTGTGTTTATTGATTCTTAATCTATGTAAAATCAAAACATGGGTTCGATTTTTGGTTTTCGTTGCAATAGAGTTTTGTCTTCTTTGACTTGAAGGTCCAATACATAATACATTATTAGAGCTTCAAGTCAGGTTGGCATGTGTGGCCCCTCCTATTAGGATAGTTCTTTTTCACAAATTCCCATCATTTCTCTTTTTAGATAAGAATTCCCTGTTCTTTTTGGTTTATTGTTTGTGCGTAGTCAAATCAGTATTAACCACTTGAAGATTTTCTATTTTTCTCTTTTTGCTTTCTTCATGCAAGTTTCGTTTATTTTGTCCGTTGCTATTGGGTAGTGTGCTTCTTGATAAAATTAATGACTACTTTCTAGGTAGTCTGTGCACTTAGTTTTCACAAAATACAAACAAATTGAAAGCGGTAAAAGAATAACTAATCACAAAACATGCAACTCCTATGGCCGCTGGATTGTTTTGGATTAATTATTTGGCTGCTACTGTGGGCATTGTAGGGTGGACACCACTATATTTAAGACCAAAAAGGGATGACCCTTCAACTTTCTTATTTTTCTTCATTTATTTTCATCTTGGGTTATCAGATCGACAAGTTTATAGCAACAAATTCCTCGGCCAAACAATGGATATTGATAAGTCATCCTGTCATATTTGTCTGCCTCTGACTTTGCCAGGTCACCTGTATAAATCATTCATTGGCATGAAAATTTCTGTTTTTTGGCACTTTGTTTCATAGTTACATAGTGTAGGTAGGTTCTACATGTTTGTTGCCGAACTTGTTGACTGAGGTTAGTTTCTGTTTGGTACTTCGGAAAGCATTATTGATATTACCTTGTGTGTGCTGTTTATATCTTAGGCTTTCCTGCCAGTTCTTCCATCTAAAAACATTCAAGAGGAATTGGAAATAGAAAAGACTCAACCTTTTTCATCAAACCAAACCCAAAAATGGTTATTAATATCAAATTCCAGAATAACCAAAAAGAGCACTAACATGTGTATTGAGCAATCAGTCACCAAGTTTGACAAAACTTCTAGTATACTTGGCTTGTATCTTACATATTCTTCGGTCCATTAAACAATCAGTTGGGAATTAAACCTCAGCCTTATTCCATCCGAATCACCGGCCACTTGTCCTCCACAAAGTTGCAGACCCGGGGAGAGAGCATGCACTCTTCCGCATGTACCCACTTCCTATGAATATTTTCTTTGCATTAGTGTCCCTTTTCTATCTAAAGAAGACAAAAACCATCCAATGGAGGCTAGTTTAACCCATTAGGTAGAAATTTACAGGTCCATCTTTCTTGAATTACGCCTGCTAATCAGAACCCTTCAGTCAACAGTATAACTATGACCGTTTTGGAACTGGGTGACGAGGTTGATCGCACAGTTAAGTTCTGTCCCCACAATTATTTTCCAGCTCTGATCAAGTTGGGCAAAAATTTTATAGGCAGGAAAAAGGCGGACAGACACCTGATCATGAGGCTTGGGTACAGATAACGGCCAACGGAATTATTTATAACACAACAGACAGTTCTCTCTATGCTCTTCAGCTACCTACATTTAGCGGTTACGTAGGACCCAAACCATAAAAAAAACATATACGGTACCTAGAGTCTAGTTTTAGGGGTTTATTGCTCTTTCCAGCGTTTCTTTCTGTCTTTTCATATTTTCTCTTGTCAACGGTAAATATGTTACCCTGAGACAAATTGGTAACATTCAAGTTTCACCCATTTTTGCAGATTGTATACATCTTTTCGGAGAAAAAGAGGCCACTAGTTACGTTGGTGGATGCTGTAGCTCTTAGAATGATAGGTGTGATAGAATTCTGCTCACTGAGACCATTTTGCTCCGAAGCAAGCTTATCCTTGAAAGGTTCATAAGCGTGATAAGGCGATAATTAAGAGGATAATTCACGTTTCAACATTACTTTTATAGCTTGCTGCGTGCTACAAGTATTGAATCTGCAAAAATTTCAATTCTTGGCTTCTGGGTTTCATAGAGAACTGCACCAGGATTTCATACATAACTATATTGACTGCTGCTGATTATGAGTGCCTGTTGAGATGGTTTGAATTTCTAGTTATGGAGGTGATGATAAATGGGTGCAGAGATGTTCTGCAATCGTTCTTTGTAGTTGGATGAGTTGAAGGTTATGATTCTGCTGTTAAAAGCGCCTTCATGGTAATGCGCTTTGGCTTTTTGGTTGCTGCTTCTATTGCAGCCTATGCTGTTAAACAGCTTAACGTCAAAGGTTCTAGGACACCAGCCTCTTTAGATAAGCCTTCAGGTAAGGGTTTATATCTCCTTCCACTGAACAACGTTAATTTGCTGGCATGGCCTACTTCGATGCGGAGGAGAAAGATTGCCTCTTTTTACGTGATGAATATTCACGTTTGCAGATAACATTCATGAATTTGGTTATTCTTGACTTATGCTTGGAGCACCTCGTTTCTCCTTTTTGTTGTTAATCTTATGAATTGAAATTCAGAAAATGATGAAGCAAGCTTTGAGCAACATGAGAACAGAAGGGAAGGCAAAGAGCATGTTACTAGCTCTGCTGATAACCGCAGAGAGAAAATTGTGAGTCTGTTGAAGCAAAACTTGCCACAAATATGTGATTGCGAACATTTTTGTTGTTGCTTTCTGTTTTGTCTATTTTAACATAATACAGACTTGACTTTCTGTATTATATTACTGCAGGAGGAGGAAAAAGAAGAGGAAGAAGAAGTCAAATTGATTAGTAGCATATTTAACCGCGCTCAGGGGGTTCCACCTGGCATAGAAGATGAAGATATGCCACCAGATATTGAAAAGCTTCTTTATGGGGAGATTGAATATCCCTCGCCCGGGAACAAGTTTGGCAAGGTAGAGAAAGACGTGATATATGAAACAGCAATGGCAAAGAATGCTAATGAACTAGAACGCTTACGCAGCCTTGTGAAGGAATTGGAGGAGAGAGAGGACAAACTTGAAGGGGAACTGCTCGAGTATTATGGACTGAAGGAGCAGGAATCAGATATTTCTGAAGTACATAGGCAACTCAAGATTAAGACTGTTGAGATTAACATGCTGAATATTACAATTAGTTCCTTGCAAGCTGAACGGAAGAAGCTTCAAGAAGAGATGGCAAAGGAAGCTTCTGCGAAGAAGGAATTGGAGGCGGCAAGGAACAAAATAAAGGAACTGCAGAGGCAAATTCAGCTTGATGCTAACAAGACAAAGGGCCGTCTATTGTTACTGAAACAGCAAGTTTCTGGTCTTCAGGCTAGAGAGGAAGAAGCTATAAAGAAAGATGCAGAGGTTGAGAAGAAATTGAAGGCTTTGAAGGAATTGGAGATGGAAGTCGTGGAGCTTAAGAGGAAGAATAAAGAGCTTCAGCATGAAAAGAGAGAGTTGATTGTTAAGCTGGATGCTGCTGAAGCTAAAATAGGAGCCCTTTGTGACATGACAGAGGTAAGATACTGCTAGCCCACCTACTTTCTGCCTAATATTGGCGTTCAGTTCTTTTTATTGTAGATATCTGCAAGTGGAATGTAGCAAACCTTTATATTCCTATTGTTGAACCGTTTACCTCTTTTACTTTGCTGGATTACATGTTATTATAATTAAAGAGACCATGAGATGTGCCTCGTTCATGAATATAAGTCCTTCAAAGTGTAGCTAAACAGGTTTCTCACGGCCTATGTAGTTAATACCTAAATTGCATCCAAACTGCTAAATATATATAATTTTAGCGACAAGGATACCGTGACAGGGAAGTCTAGTAAGAAAAGGTTGTAACATCAATATCTTATATTCTTCTAAAGTTCGAATATTGCAAAACTAGTGGTGTTCTACTGATCACATTGCTTCGCCTTAATATGCTTCAGAGTGAAATTGTTGTCAAGGCAAGAGAGGATGTCAATCATTTGAGGCATGTTAACGAAGACCTATTGAAGCAAGTGGAAGGACTTCAAATGTATAGGTTCAGTGAAGTTGAAGAATTAGTGTACCTACGTTGGGTCAATGCGTGCTTGAGGTATGAGCTTAGGGACTACCAAGCACCTCCTGGAAAAATTTCAGCACGTGATCTAAACAAGAGTCTTAGCCCCAGATCTCAGGAAAAGGCTAAACAGTTAATGTTAGAATATGCAGGATCAGAACTTGGACAAGGAGACACGGATCTCGAAAGCAATTTTTCGCGTCCATCTTCTCCAGGAAGTGAGGACTTGGATAATGCTTCCGTTGATAGTTCCACTGGCAGATACGGTAGTATCAGTGAGAAACCTAGCTTAATCCAAAAGTTGAAGAAATGGGGAAAAAGCAAAGATGATGCAAGTGTTCTTTCGTCACCTTCAAGATCCTTCTCTGGAGGATCACCGAACAGGAAAAGCATGAGTCACCAACAAAAGGGTCCATTGGAAGCCTTGATGCTGATGAATGCAGGCGATGCTGTGGCCATCACCTCGTTTGGCACAATGGAACAGGATTCTTCCGACTCTCCTGAAAATCCAAATCTAAAACAAGCTTTCCCTTGTGACTCTCTGAATTCTATAGCTTCATCTTTCCAGTTAATGTCTAAATCAGTGGAAGGAGTTCTCGATGAAAAATATCCTGCCTATAAAGATCGACATAAGTTGGCCTTGGAGAGGGAGAAGCGCATTAAAGAAAAAGATGAGCAAGCAAGAACAGCAAGATTTGCAGACAAGTCAAATAATGAATCAAGAGCAAAAACAACTGTGACTTTACCTCCTAAACTTGCTCAAATTAAAGAGAAAACAATTGCAGCCAGAGATTCTATTTACCAATCTAATGATGATAAGAATGTTGATTCTTCAACGATAAACAAGACCAAACTTGCCCACATCGAGAAGAGGCCAACTAGGGTTCCTCGTCCACCGCCTAAACCATCTAGTACTGCTCCTAATAATAAAACTTTCAATCCTGTAGGTGGAATTCCACCTGTTCCTTCCAAAGGTGCCCCATCACCACCAGGTGGGCCACCTCGACCACCTCCTCCACCTGGGAGCTTACCCAGAGGTACAGTAGGTGGTGATAAAGTCCACCGAGCTCCTGAGCTAGTTGAGTTCTATCAGACATTAATGAAACGCGAGACAAAGAAGGATACATCTCTGATTTTTTCGGCGTCAAATGCAACAGATGCTAGGAGCAACATGATTGGAGAAATTGAAAACAGATCATCATTCCTCTTAGCGGTGCTTATTCATGTCATGTAGTCTTCATTTACTTCTTATTTTTAATGAGACCAGTAGAATTTAAGAATCTTGTGTGCTGAAGCCAGGTGAAAGCTGATGTCGAAACTCAAGGTGATTTTGTTCAGTCACTGGCAACTGAGGTTCGAGCAGCTTCCTTTGTCAACATAGATGACCTGGTGGCCTTTGTACATTGGCTGGATGAGGAGCTCTCTTTCTTGGTATGCCTACACATTCTTACTGCTGAAAATATACTCTTATCATGTGGTTTAACAGCGTGAATATATAAAAGCTGGTTGTATTAGAATTGAACTGGCATGTACTTTATTACAAGGCAAAGATATTTTTTGTGAATGTTGTTGATCCGTATGTAACATTTAACAGATGATCTGAAGTTGTTTTCTACAGAGCTATCTACTGTCACTGTCATGATGTTATCATCTTGCTTCTGCTATAATTTGCATTTTTATGGCTGAAGTACATATTAACTATCCAAATAATTGGATGAGCACGTCCTTGGGGACATCTTATCGTACTATTCTCTACTTTTTCATTGTGTTAGGTTGATGAACGGGCAGTTCTCAAGCATTTTGAGTGGCCTGAAAGCAAAGCTGACGCACTGAGAGAGGCGGCTTTCGAATATCAGGACCTAAGGAAATTGGAGAAGCAGGTCTCCTGTTTTGTCGATGATCCCAACCTCCCATGTGAGCCTGCTTTGAAGAGGATGTACACATTGCTTGAAAAGTATGCATATGCATCTCCTGCTCTTATTTCAAAGAGTTCTTGACTTTCATCTTGTTTTTGTGTAGCACCTCTGACTGTTCTTAGGCCAGTAAGTTCCTACTTTTATTTCTATTATCATAGTACTGATTCGGTGTCCTTTCTTTTCCTTGTTTTCTTTCACATTTTAACAGAGTGGAGAGCAGTGTTTATGCAGTGCTACGTACAAGGGACGTGGCTATTTCACGATACAGGGCATTTGCGATCCCATTTGACTGGTTATTAGATTCAGGAGTTGTCGGTAAGGTATGAACTTTACTGAAGAGAAGATTTGCAGCTCTTCTTGTTTTCTGTTTCTCTGCCTGAAAACGAGAATCCATAAAAGACGAGCCAATTGATGATAATAACAGTTTAACTGGAACTGCAACAAAATTTATGCATGACATAACAAGTGCACGAACATTAAGTAGAGGAACTTCAGTTGTTTCATATATCGATGATTTCAGATACTTCTATTGCAGATAAAGCTATCGTCTGTGCAATTGGCAAGGAAGTATATAAAACGTGTATCACTGGAACTTGATGCTTTGGGTGGGCCTGATAAGGAACCCAACAGGGAGTTCTTGCTTTTGCAAGGCGTACGTTTTGCTTTTCGAGTTCATCAGGTGTGGACTTTAGAATGATTAGAAAATGCTACAAGTTCATCTTACTCTTGAAATTTAGAATGTATAGTTTCAAATTTTAGCTTCCTAGTTCTTTCTAACATTTAAGATTTGTCTCCTTCTGGGACCTATTTCCAGTTTGCTGGAGGTTTTGACGCACAGAGTATGAAGGTTTTTGAAGAACTGAGGGACCGTGTACATGCACAAATGGGAGAAGAAAATAAGCTTCAAGTACAATAGATATTGATCTTAAAGCTTCTTGTTGTACCTGCCTTCTTATTACCTGTTTGTATAGAACATGGTATAGATTGGACGCCATCAAACATGACCATATGAAGGTCTATTAAAAGGGAAAAGTTTTATCGTAATTTGGTAAGAACAAATGAGGGTTAATGACGAAACAAGGAGACCAAACAAGAATGAAATTCCGGCAGAAGAATTGCGAGGATACTAGTTAACAAAAATATATTGAGACAGGAGATAAAACTTAAAAATAGGAAGGCATAGAGCTTGATTTATCCCATGCATTCCCACTAAATGCAAATACATAAGCTAAAGAAATGGGTAAAAAATTGCATCTTCTTTTCTGTTTGGATTTACCTGACATAGCATAATGAACTCTGGAACGCTTCAGACCACTGTAAAACACCAGACATTGTGCTTCAACCTCGCATGAAACCAGTGCGGTGAAACTGTATAGAAAATTCTTGAAACCTTGCTAAGAGCTAGTTTATTACTTCAACACAGTATGATATGCTGGAAACAGAAGAGGAAACTAGAGAGTTCAGAATTGAAAGATATTCACTTCCTTTCCCAACTCAAGCGTGGGGTACCAAACACTTGACAATTGGGCTTCAAATCTTGAGATATGTATGCAGTAATGAGGATCGAAGACTATCAAGTATGCATGTTCACCCATCATGGTGTAAGTTAAAAAGGTATCATAGACATCATATCTATACTTCCTGTGAGTAGGATGCTTATTTCTATACATCCGCTATGAAGCCAATTTCTTTCAAGGTAAATTATCCAAAATTGATAACCACCGCTATTTGAAGGCTATCACTTACGGATAGGCTATCAAAAGTTTAAGTTACATTAACGTACAGTGATTACAAGACTTCTATCAATGAACTTTGCACTTGCCACTTTGCCTTGAATTTTCACTGGTAGACAAATTACACGTCTTTGGTCTCCTGCTTCTACCAATAATTCAGATCCTCCACTATACTGCACTCGTCAGATATGAAAGCAACAAAACAATATTAATTTAAGCATAAAAAGAAACAAAATAATAACAAACAATCTTTTGTCACCTGAACTTACAAACTTAACAGAAGGGAAACATAATGTTGATGAGTGAATCAACAAGTCCTATGAACTTCACAATTCTAGTGTTTGAACAGCAATTACGGCCAAATTTGTCATGCTTTATGCTTTATTTCCACAATTCAGAACGGGATAATACATCCATTGAGCTCCCAACTTATTGAGACATTTAAATCTGCTCAGTTCCAGTCTCAAACAACTAAAGGAACATAATAAAAGAAGCTGATATAGCAGTCCAATTGGCTGAAAAGAGATGAGGTTAAGCAACAAATAACAACTATGAGCTTCCTAACTTTTAGAAAGTTTATTTTCTCAACCAGTTGTCAAACATGTTCAGACAAAGAAGATCTATATAATTGTCGACAATCACATAAATTTAGAAAACAAAAGAGAAAGAATACAAAGAAGAAGAAAACAAATCTCTTCAATTACAAGTATTGTGAAACTTATTGTGTATCAAATAATCTAGTTATGAAGAAATTACACAACACACACCTGTAGATACTCGTAATTGCATACCCATCAAACATGTCAAACATCATGTTGAAGTTAAGTTGCAAAATAAAAAAAATTAAAACATAACAAACTATGAAAAATCACAACAAATTGAAACCAAAATTTGCAAATAACTAAAAAGAAATTTATCATACTTGGTATAACTTGATCTCTGACTTTTCAAAACCTGGCATGAAAAGGGTTATCGACTTTTTCATGGTATCAAACTTTACAGGTGACAATACACTACTGTTGTTGGTTGTTGGTAAATATAAAACTTCCCTTGCATCTTTGTTGAAGGCATTAAGCATGATCAGGTCCCAATCTACAGGATTATTGTTCAAGAGATGAGGAACTGATGCAAACGGTAGGGGTGAAAACTTGTTCTCCAATTCTTCCATTGATTCAGGATTCAAATAAGGAGAATGAACTGCCATTGCACCAGAAACATGGGCACCTGACTGGATTGTGTGGCCCCAGTAACGTAGAGCAGAATTGACAGAAGTTAAATTATTGGGATCCATCACAACATAGCAGCCAAATTTATGTTGCTCCAAAAAAGCCAAGGATCCTTGCTGTCATTTAAGTCAGTAAAAGTGTAATCAGATTCAGACAAAAATTGGTAAATGAAAGAGTAATGGACAATTACCTCCAACTTTTTGTCTAAGATTTCCCATAGTTCTGCACTCAATTTCCCATTCAAAGGAGCCTTGCTACCAGTTAAATTCATTGCTTCATCAACAAGTCTTAGGAGTGAAGGAGTAACCAATCTCCCAAGATCAGTTTTCTCAGCCAAGTTCCTGATATATTTCAAGTACAACCTGCAGAAACTATAGTTGTTAAAGAAAAACAAGAATACAAAATAGTGGAAAAACAGAGACAGAGAAGGGTCATGGATGGGGGTTTTGACCTAGCTTTACTGGCTGCACCTATCATCCGCAGAGTTTCATCACTGCTGATACCATCGTATACTATGATGTCAAACTTGTCTTTGTTGTTGTTTTCCTGGGTCTTACTAGCTAGGAATCCCGCAAGCTTCTCAATTTCTAATGCTGCAAAAATTGAATCCATTGCAGGAAGCACACCAAGCTCTTCTCCAACTACCTATCCAATCAGAAGAAAACGTGTAAATTCCCCAAGGAAAGGCTGCTATTTGATTAATAACTGAAGACTACAAAGCAGGCAATTACATACCTACCCCTTCAAGAACTCCTTGAGTAATCTTAAGACGCTTATCTGCCTGCTTCAGCCGATTAAGAGGCTCAAGAAGCATCTACAAGAATAATTTCATTAAAGATCACAGACTTTAAAAGGAAACCTGTGAATTCTTTTTTCTTAGGTTAAAAAAGAAAAGAGGAAGCTGAACTCACTTTTGTGGTTTCCAACCTAACAGCTGAAAGATTTTCCCTGCACTCAGAAGGAGAAGTTCCGATCTTGCAGTTGAGAAGATAGTTAGCAGAAGGATCTTGAGTTTGTATTACCAAACATGTTCTAAGCCCAGCCATTGCATAATGCTGATCATATTGAAACGGAGGAAATAGGGAAAAGAAAAAGTCACATATATGACATGATGATAGTGAACTTGATGGAACACAAATTGAGAAGCTAACAAAGCAAAAAACATCTTCAACATAGATCTGCATGAAACCTTTCTCAGCATCACACATTTTTATTCGAAGTAGTTAAAATTGCAAAATATAGTGATTCTGCTCGGGTGGAATGTTGTCTTTAAGACTTTGATTCTCTACTTCTTTTGTTTGAGTTTCCCAAACAATGAATTTAAGTTACAGTTGGTGGAATTCAAAATATGTAATGCACTCTATTGATGTATATGCTGATAATTTCTTCAACTTGGTGAATTGAGCATTTGATCAACCAAATCAACTATTAACCTAAGAAGCACAGACACGGACACGCAACATGACACGGACACGGACATGGAGACACACCAACTTCTAAAATTTGGTGGACACAGACACGGCATATGTATATATTATAAAATTTAGAATTAAGAAAAAAAATTCAGAATTCATAATATGATATATATTAATTGATGTATTTCAAGACTTCTGACATCTTGATAGTTCATACATATTTGGTACTCCCCTCTCAAAAAACATGGAGCATATATTCTATGGAGCATATATTCCATTATGCAATGTCCGAGCGGTCTCCAGATGTGTCCGAGCCGTATCCACTGGGTGTCAATGGGTGTCCGACACGCGGATACGGCTCCATTTTGCCGTGTCCATGCTATATAGCTATTAGCCATCATACTAATCTCTCTAAAATTGAAATTTTAAGTACTAACTTTACAACCCATCAGTTCAAATCGAGATTTCTTTACGTACTCTTGACATAGAGAAGGAAATCATAGATTTATAAGAATGCTAATCGAAGGCTAGATAACCAGAATAGACTTAGAAATGCTATCCAAATAATTAAAAAAAAAAAAAACAGAAAAGAAAACGCAAGGAACGACCAACTCAATGATTAGTCGAAAAATTGAAACTGGACAGCCCAAAATCAGAGATTAACATAATAACATAGGTAAACGAAAACACAGTCAGAGAGAGACAAAGCGAGTTGAACCTCGAAAACTCAAGAGAAACAAATAGTACCTGAGCTGCGAAAACGGCGCAGGTGGTCTTACCAGAACCACCTTTGCCCAAGAAAGTTACCAATTTTGTCGATTGTGAAGAAGCATTTTCACCGGAACTAGAACCAGAGGAAGTGGCTCTAATGTAAAGTGGGACAGTACTCAATTTACGTGCATTGCTTTTCAGAGGCACCAAATCAGAATTTGAACTTGGGAGGAGCGAAGAAGAGTGAAGGAAAGATGACATATTTCTGTGTCCAAACTCCTAACTCGAAAGAGACGTCCAAGATTTTTGTAAAAAGGAATGAATGGCAAAAGATCATTCGGTGAATTGCGCTTTTATTAAGGAAAGGCCACCTTTTGCATTTGTTTGCACTTTGGTGGTCTCTTTTTTTTCTTTCCTTTTTGGGGGTTGGGGACAACATCTATTTGCTCTCTATCTTCGATCATGCTCTTCTTGTTTCGGTCTCTTACAATCCTTTTTCCTATTTGGTACTTAATAATTTCAACTTGTAGGTAGAGAGAAATAGAGGCCAAGTTCATTGGCTTCTTTGAAATTTATTTAACTTATATGAATATAAAGATTCATTAACTTTGTATCACGAAAATGATATTGCCTCATCATAATTTATAGAATTTATATATAAGACTTTATTGAAATATATGTGTGTGCATGTGTGTGTATATATATATATATGTATATAATTTTGGCTTACCTTGTAACTCCTAATAAATCAGCAAATGTCAATATTTTTAATGCAATTCAAATAATTTTAGAAAACTTATATTATAATTGTTTCTCAAATTTTACTAAATAAAAATTTAAAATTAGCTCTGAAAAATAAAAAAGAGTTGCATAATAAATATTTATGTAAACAAGGATAAAAGATAATATCACATAATATTTATAGTGTAATTGATAGGACTTGTTTTTGAAATGCCCATAATAGGGCTTTATTATTTATAGGCTTAGATATGCTAACTTTAATTGACCTAAGCAGTCACAACAGAAAGCGTCGATTGGTCACCAACTTGATTCCTTTAGTTAGGAATTAAAATGAGATCAAAATGGGGATAGAATATAATATTGAAAAAATTTTCACATTCTTATTTGAAACAATGAAACTAAACATGTCATTAATATAAGAATCAATGAAAAGTTTAACTTCTTCATCTCAAATGTGTTTGGATAGTTATAAGAAATCTACTCAATATTTGTTGTTTTCTTCCTGTCATAATCATCCTGAAGTTTAAGGCATTAAGGATTAAAGAGGGAGACAAGAACATAATTTTTTTTCATAGAGTAATCAATGTTAGGAGGAAGGTTAATCATATTTGGTCATTGAGGAAAATGAATGGAGGAATAACCACAACTTAGAAGGATCTAAAGGAAGAAGCCTATGTATATTTCAAGAGCTCTTTAGAGATTGCATCTAATGTAAGCTCCTATAATCAAATACTAAGCTCATTCATTTCTAACCAATTTTCTATAGAAGAATTACAAATGCTAAATAGGCCCCTTTAATGATAGGGATGTTGAAAAAGTGTTGTTTGAAATGAATTAAGAGAAAGTCCTAGGTTTAGATGGATTTAATGGGTGTTTTTACCAAAAGGCTTAGCCTTTAATCAAGGATCTAGTCACTAATATTGGCATTGAATTTTTTTGAATAAGGTGAGCTTTTTAAGGAAATCAATAAGATTTTTATTTGTCTTATTCCTAAAATGTAACATCTCATTCTCATATTAAGAGTTAGAATCCAAAAATATGGTATATGTGAGATCAAAGAGAGATTAAGAAAAAATGCATTTTCATGCTCATGCATATTGTTAAGATATTTGAATTTTTGCATACATTAAAATGACTGTATATACATTCATTGACCTTCCAGGTATAATTGATTATAAATGTGATTATGTGAAAATTGTGAATTAATTATATTGAAAATTGATGTGGAAAATATATGTATTGATTTAGAATTTTTGATGAATTTTAGGGAAAAATTTCGAAAATTTTGAATATTATTATACTAAAAAAATGTCACTTGGCGAGTAAATTGATGAAAGGAAATATAAATGAAAAACTAATGATGTTGGAGAATTGTTAAAAATGAGAAATTATTGAGAAAATGACTTTGAAAATTTGGAGATGGTTGAACTAGCTTATTAAGAGAAACAAATTTGAAGCATTAGGAATTGGACCAATGGATAAGTGACATGTGTCACTTGTCTTGTTTAAGTTGTACTATACAATTCTATTTGAAAGACCCAGTAATTGTGTGGATCTTGTCTCTTCTTTGAGATTTTTCTTTATCTTCTGGAAGCTTCATTCTTTCAGAAAAATCTCTCACCCTCACAAAGATTGTTTTGCTCTCACTTTTCACTAACCATCTCTTTTTGTTATCTTCTTCACTATAACTGAAATACCTAACCCTACAACTCTTGACTGCTAATGATCGAGTATTATTGGAAAGCTAAGGTTTATGTGATCTTGAAGGCTTTGGAGCTTTAGACAAGTAAGCATTTTAATGGTATTTCATTATTCTATTAGATGAAACATGCATCATGTTGGTTATATGTTGAAGTTATAAGATGAAAATGTACATGTGCTGAAAACATGAGTGAAAAACCAGAGTGTACAACATGTGTTGATTTTTTAGACTTGATGATAAAAATGTTATTAGATGGTGTTAAAATGATTTTTGGAGATGAAAGATCTTAGAAAACATGTATAATTAAGTGTAGAAACGTTTTTAAGAAAACAGAAATGAGGACTATATTTTCACTGTGTATATGTATATATACATATGCATATACGTAAGTTTTGAGCATTTTATAGATGAACAAAAGAATGAGTTTAGAGTGGAAGAAAAGTTGTAAGATGATGCTCTAAGATGAGAATGAATGATTTAAAATGAAAGTTTGAGGAAGAAGTGAAGAAAATGCAGAAGTTGATAATGGAGAAAATGTGAAGATAATATGCATGAGTGTGATTTTCTGTTTCTAATGATTATGAAAAATAATAGATTTTGATTTGGATGTGATAATTTGAGCTGAAATGAAATAGGAATCAATAGGAAATATTTTGTAAATATGCTAGAAGTGATAGAGTAAGCAAAAAAGATGAATTAAGATGAAAATGATGTTGAAGTGTGCTGGACATGTACATATGCAGTGTTTCCACTGAACATGCATCTATATTTTTTTCTATATCTTGGCCTATAAACATCCAAATGAGAATATTTTAAGTTCATATTAAACTACAGACATATGGATACATTTTTCATGAAGGAATCGAAATTGAATTCTGCCTCTAAAAGTCTAAAAATTTAGCTTGCAGTGGTGTTTATGGATTCTGTCGTGGTTTGGAACAGTGTGTAGTGTTTTTAGCCTAACTTGCAGAATATTGAACCAAATTGCATGAAATTAGTTTCATTAGAAACTTAATACATAAAGAAAGAATTTTGTGGAAGAGTGTTTTGCCTAAATCTTTCAGTTTCCTTGTCAAATTTTCCATGAAAGATTAACCCAAAGGTCTGTTTTGAGAAGAAGAGACTCTGCAATGCATCAATTTGGAGAAGAAAAGAAACACGATCATGACATTTTGAAGAAGTATGGAAAAGCACAATCATGCACAAGCATGATCATGACTGTTTTTGAAACAATTTGAATCATAAGCACGATCGTGACATTGAATGCTTACCAAAGTGGACTGATGTGAACACCCTTCACTCTTTTGGCTATATCTCCTTCATCCGACCTCCAAATGACATGAGACTTGAACCATTAGACTCGTAACACATTGTTCTATTTCACAAAAAATCTTACCCATCTGAAATCATTCGGTATAGATTGATAGATGAATTTGGGACGGAATTGATGAGGAGTTCTGGAAAATGATATTGGAGTATTTTCACTGAATATGCTTTGGTATTTTAGGCATAACTTGTTACGTAGTCTTCTAAATGAGATGATTTTAGATTTGTATTAAACTAGATACATAGACTACAATTTTTCTAAAGGATTCGAGATTTAATTTTGTCTCTAGGAATCTAGATTTTTGAATTAAAGTGGATTACAAGATACTATTTAAGTTTATAAATAGTCAGAATTATTTTGAATATAATCTTTGGGGTACTGAACCAAATTGAATGATTATGGTGTCATTAGAAACTTAAGATAATGGGGAGCACTTTTCTAGAAGAAAGTTCACCAAATTACTTCATTCACCTGATAAGAATGATAATGAAAAATTAACCCGAAGGTCTGGATTTTTGGAGGTGATATAGGACTGAAATGAAAGATTAGATAATTCTTTGGTCTTGTAGTGCTAGAATAACATTAATGAGTGAATTATTGGTATTAAAGTACCAAGAAATGTGTATAATGGAGATAAAGTGGTTCATATGATTAAATTTGTGATTCAAGAAGAGGAGTAAAGTGTATCTAGTAAAAGTGAATGAGAAATGGGTTTTTATGAAAGCAAATGATGCTAAAAATGAGAATGTGATAACATGTGAAATTTGATAATATACCTAGGATTGTCATGAACATGAATTGTACATATTTCATATACACACATGTACATCAATGAATATTTATAATTGTGCAAAGTTATTAATGTGTGTGTACAATGCGTGTATTGCATAATTTTGATATGCAGGATAAACATCCGCATTCAAACATTTTCTAGATCATGGAAGCTAATGCTAATTTGGAGTGTACTGTAAGTTGACCTAGATGGTCTCATTCATTTTTTGTTATGTTTTAACTATCTGATTTGAATTGCCATTGAAATGAAATGTGATTGTTTTGATTTCAGACATTGAATGTCCAAGGAGTTTGATAAATGCATGAATAATAACATAAGTACTCCTTGTATGTGAATCTGATTAAATATGTGATACACAAATTGATTGTCAAATGCCGGACAGAGTTTCAAAGAGAAATGTGAATATGCATATAAATGAAAAAGTGATTCTCAACTTTAATGTTGAATGCCAGACTAAGTTCTAATGATATGTGTAAAGTGAAATAAAGTAATTGATTGAAAAGATGTGAATGTGATGTATTTCATTTCATGAATGCATGAAAAATAAAGGCTATTATGACCGGAGTAGCCACCAAAAAAGAGCTTAAAGCTCATAATGTGAACAAGAGCTTAAAGCTCAGATTGTGAAAAGAGCTTAAAGCTCAGGGAGTGTATAAGAACCAAAGGCTCACTATGTAAAATGAGTCTAGTATCCCCAACGGATACGAGACAGTTATTAATGAGCCCGGTATCCACAATAGATATGGGACAATTATAGGCACTTGGTCATAACAAAGTAATAAATGAAAGTAAGTCTCACGTGCATTGCATATAAAAATTGATATGTATGTTTGGAATGAACAAAATGAACTGTGTGATTGCTCTGAATGTGAATTGTGAAATAAGTGATTAAAATGATATATGATGCTATTTGATTATGATTGAAATGATGTGAAATTAAGTGATTGCATGATTTGAATGTGTTTTATAATTGTGTGAGCCATCAAGGATGGTCACTCACTAAGTTTGCAAAACTCACCCAAAATTTGCAATATTTTTCAGGCCCAGAAGAATTACCCTGTTGGGTAATAGGAGTATAGCTACTGCATTGAAGTAAGAGGTAGAGGTCGGGATCAGTTGATGTCTTCATTTGTACTTTCTTATCTATGTATCAACTTGTTTATTTTGTGATTTCGGTACAATATGTATTCGAATATTTTTGTATGTAATAACTAGTGAAATTTTGAACTGTTTTGTTAAAGAGATTGATGTAAGTGTAATGACGATTATGAGTGTTTTGTATCTAAATGGGCCCTAGCGATAAATGAAATTCTGACGATATGAAAAATGTTGGTAACACTTGTAAATGAAAAATGTTACGAAATAAATTAAGCCCAATTTGATGATTGAGTTCTGCATATATGTGCATTGTTTTAAAAAAAATTGTAACGAGATTTTACTGACTGAATGGGCTAGCCTGCCACCCTCACAGGGCACGTACCTGGATATCACTCAGGATGTCGGGCACGTATCTTGCGAGAGTGGGGTGCTACAATTAGTTAGTATCAAAGCCCAGATTTAGTATCTTACATGGGTGTTTTTGAAATATATGTCAAGTTACATGCATTTTAGTCAGTTATAGTAGACAGCAGCAACTAATCCCTCAGTCTAAGTCACATTTATATGAGTTACATGCATGAGCATTCCTTAAGAGCTTGAGCTGTTAGAAGCACTGAGAAGAATGACGATCTGTCAAAATGTGAGCAAATGAAGGTTTATAGGTATTTAGAAATGAGAAATAGTATCTAGTTTTGTATGATAGATAAAGGTTCACTACATTTATATATGTGGTTGTATCATTGAACATGATATCTATATTGTACTGTGATGGTATACCCTTGAATGTAATATAGATGTGAATATATATTATTGTGATTGATTGAGGAAAATAGGGATATAAGTAGAAATGATGAGGTTAAAGTGCACAAGTAGAATGTAATGAAAACAAAAATTGTAATGATCTTAAGAAGATTAATTATGAACCGAAGTGGTTGTCTGATGAATCTGACATGATTTATGATCCACCGTAAGAATATAATAGTGGAAATTGTTATTAGAATTTATTGACGATTGTACATCTATAATTTTGAATTGATTAAGGATATACATCTGGGAGATGAAATAAATGACAATAGGAAGAGGAGATAAAAGATGAGATAAAGAAAAACACGATGAATCAAATGAGAAGATTTAATGCACCCAGTATGGTAGTTGAATCATTATGACATGAGGTAACACTAGAAGAGGTAAATTCTTGAGAATTTGAGTAAAGTTAATGTTAGCATGTGTTAAATCGAAGAAGCCCCGATCATGGTAGGATAAAAAGGAAAATATTGTTTAGAATGAATTAAGATCAAAGTGTTACTATTGTAAGATGTAAATTGGAGAATTATCGAAAATAAATCTCTAGATAGAACGGGATGACTTTGAAGATGCACACCCAAAAATATGCCACAATAATCATGTCTACTACCTCATCGAGTGTTGATAAATAGAATATTGTAAGAAATGATAAAAAGGTTATAAGAATGTCTGATAAGCAATAATGGAAACAGTGGTTTGATAAAGGTTACATGAATAGTATAGATGATAGTAATAAGAAATCTTCTTTCAAAGAAGAATTTCACCGAATTAGATCAAGTGGACCAGATAGTTTATTCTTAAGAATGATCAATGAAGGAATAAATTAGAAATGATATTGGAGTCCTAACCCTAACGAAGACTCAAGCATAAGAAGCAGAATATGCTATTGAGAGTGTATGCATTTTGTTAATGTATGTTGGATTCTTGAATTTGAGGTGACATTAAGTATAAGGGATACAAATCAGATTTGATGAATGTGTTACTAACACAGGAAATTAAGATTTTAAATAAATTGAAATGTATGGAGAAATCAGTATGAAAGAATAGATGTTCACATAAGTCAATGTAGAATCAGAGGAAATAGAATGAATTAAGAAAATCATTCAAAAGAAGTAGTCAATTGGGAAAATCGAAAATAACATGAGATAATACTACCTCATTGAGGAATTAGATCCTTAAAATATTACGAGAACAAGTCATAGGTATAAGGAAATTTGGGTTATATCTATTGGAGTTAACAATGCCCCAACAGTATTATGGTATTGAAGATTAAAGTGATCCAAGCAAAATTAGATCAATTAGTGACTATGATCATAGAGGATAATTGGAGTGCATTCAAAAAATGAGCCGAATATTTTGAACATTGAGATTAATCTTACATATCGCGAAGGTAGAAACAATTATATGCCAAGTTTAATGAGAGTGAATCTTAGCTTGATCAAATAAAATGTTGGTTGTATAATATCTGAACATGGCATATTGGGAGACCCAAATAAAATAGAGGAAATGATGAGGAGAGAAACTACAAGGAATATATATGAGATTCAAAGTTTTCTAAAATTGTTAAAAATTGGATACCAATAGAGACTATTAGGGAGTTTTTACTGATCTTAGTCCTTTGACAAAAAGGTTTGAGGAAAAACATGTAAATCGTATGAGTGATGAATGCAAAAAGAATTTTGAGGAGTTATAACACAAATGTTAATCATATCACTTTAATGTGGAGATTTTTACAGTATATAATGAAGTTTCACATCAGAAATTAAGATGCAATTTGTTGCAACATTATAAAGTGATTTGGTGTACATAGGGATAATTAAAGCCTCATGAGCAGAATTTTGATACATGAATTATAATTTGCCGTAGTAGAAAATTATATTGAGAGCTTGGAGACATTATAAGTACAGTGAAACATGTCAGATTTTATACGGATTATTAGAGTATGAGATAATTATTGAGTTTGAAAGGAATGAAAATGAGACTGAGACAATGGATAGAGTTATTGGAAGATTATGATGTAAAAATGAATATTTCCCAATAAAGCTAATGTTGTAATATAATTCTTGAATAGAAAATTCAATAACGGAATAACACAAATTTGGATATTAAGATTATCAAATCCAGTGCAATAAAGAGAATAGAATGTCAAGTTAAAATTGGGGCAATATGAAATATTATTAGCTACATTGGACTTTAAAATTGGTTTGCATGAAAAGATTATTAAAGCCCAAATTGGGGATCCAGAATTGTGAATCTTATTGAGGAATTAAAAATGAATTTGAATTGTTGAGTTCGAATAGCAAAAGATGTTACTTTGTGATTGAAATAAGAAGGATGTGTACCTAATAAAGATGATTGAGTAAAGATATTATTAGAGAAAGCATAAGTATCAACCTAAGCTATACATCTTAGCAGGAATGCGTTGAAACTACGTTTAGCAGCTAAGGATATAGAACTAAGTGACTGTATGTATGATGCCAACAGTTTTAACTGTTGGACACATGCTTAAAGCTTATATTTTGGAGTTCATAGGAACATAAGGTCAATGCATAGCATAACAATATTTATCATAGTGATATCATTAGAATACTGTATAAGGCGTTTACGACAAAAAGAGTCATTCGCCTTACATTGAAATGAAGCGGGCCTAAAAATGGATAAAGGTCATAATCGATTTGAGATACTATTGATTAATGAAATTGATCTATGTCAGTAACTAAGTGACTCCTGAAAGACAAATGAAATTGATAGATCAACATCAAAGTTATTGAGAACATAAGACCAATAAATTATGAGTTGTGTTTAAAAAAAGATATCTCAGATTCATAATGGGTGATAGGTAAATATGCTAAGAAATATTGATATGATTTGATAAAGATGTAATGTCAGCTCTGAAAGTGAAATTGTGAATGATCTGATATTTTTATAACGAGAAATAGTTAAGATAGTGTGATATTTGAAGCAATAATTAAAGGATTGATTGAATTCATTGACTATGGTCAATTAGAAGAAATTATTTTAGTAAATGGGGAACGGAAGAGTATTTGAGGAAACAATACCCCTACCTTCCTGGTCAATCAGGTAAGAATTTTGAGGATGAAATTTCTTTTAAGAATGGGAGAATTGTAACATCCCATTACTTACATTCAGGCTAAAATAGTAAATATGAGAGAGATTAGAAGTGCATTTCATATTCATGCATTATATTATATACACGTACACGTGAACATTGTATTTTTGCATATGAAAATAATTGTACATGTATTCATTGATAATTTCGGGTATAATTGAATTGTGATGAGATATTATTGAGAATTGTGAGATTGTTGAATTAAAAACTTATTTAGAGAGAGTATTTGTTATTTTAGACTTTTAGAGAATTTTTGAAATAATTTCTGAAAAGGTTGAATATTATTAGACTAAAAAATGTCATTTGGCGAGTAAATTGATGGAAGGAAATAGAAATGAAAAATTAATGATGTTGGAAAATTGTTAACAAAATGATTTGAGAAATTATTGAGAAAATGACTTTGAAAAAAATTTGGAGATGGTTGAACTAGCTTAATAAGAGAAACTAGTTTGAAGCATTAGGAATTGAACCAATGGATAAGTAACATGTGTCACTTGTCTTGTTTAAGTTGTACTATACAATTTAATTTGAAAGACCCAGTTACTGTGTGGATCTTGTCTCTTCTTTGAGATTTTTCTTTATCTTCTAAAAGCTTCATTCTTTCAGAAAAATCTCTCACCTCACAAAGAAAGTTTTGCTCTCACTTTTCACTCACCATCTCTTTTTGTTATCTTCTTCACTATAACTGAAATACCTAACCTTACAACTCTTGACTGTTGAAGATCGGGTATTATTGGAA
Source organism: Erythroxylum shatona (assembly GCA_027568895.1). NCBI lineage: Eukaryota > Viridiplantae > Streptophyta > Magnoliopsida > Malpighiales > Erythroxylaceae > Erythroxylum > Erythroxylum shatona. Next base: position 9,684,693 of record JAOSBK010000005.1, on the reverse strand, counting down.
AGCTAAGGTTTACGTGATCTTGAATGCTTTAGAGCTTTAAAGTAAGCATTTTAATGGTTTTTCATTATTGCATTAGATGAAGCATGCATCATGTTAGTTATACGTTGAAGTTATAAGATGAAAATCTACATGTGCTGAAAACGCGAGTGAAAAACCATAGTATACAATATGTGTTGATTTTTTAGACTTGATGATAAAAATGTTATGAGATGGTGTTAAAATAATTTTTGGAGTTGAAAGATCTTATAAAACATGTATAACTAGGTGTAGAAACTTTTTGAAGAAAACAAAAATGAGGACTCTGTTTTCACTGTGTATTTATATACGCATATATGTGAGTTTTGAGCATTTTAGAGATGAACAAAAGAATGAGTTTAGAGTGGAAGAATAGTTGTAAGATGATATTCTGAGATGAGAATGAATGATTTAAAATGAAAGTTTGAGGAAGAAATGAAGAAAATACAAAAGTTGAAAATGCAGAAAATGTGAAGATAACATGCGTGAGTGTAATTTTCTGTTTCTGATGATTATGAAAAATAATATATTTTGATTTGGTTGTGATAAGTTGAGCTAAAATGAAATAGAAATGAAGAGTAAATATTGTGGAAATAAGCTAGAAGTGATAGAGTAAGCAAAAGAGATGAATTAAGATGAAAATGATGTTGAAGTGTGCTGGACATGTACAGATACAGTGTTTCCATTGAACATGCATCTGTATTTTTTCCATATCAACATGCATCTGTATTTTTGCCATATCTTAGTCTATAGACATCCAAATGAGATAATTTTAAGTTCATATTAAACTATAGACGTATGGATATATTTATTATGAAGGAATTAAAATTGAATTCTGTCTTTAAAAGTTTCAAAATTTAGCTCGAAGTTGAGTTTATGGATTTTGTCGTGGTTTCAAATAGTGTGTAGTTTTTTTTAGTATAACTTGTAGAATATTGAACCAAATTACATGAAATTAGTTTCATTAGAAACTTAAGATATAAGGAACAATTGTGTAGAAGAGTGTTTTGCCTAAATCTTTCATTTTCCTTGTCAAAAGTTTTATGAAAGATTGACCCGAAGGTTTGTTTTGAGAAGAAGACACTCTGCAGTGTTTGAATTTGGAGAAAAAAAGAGGGGTTGCATGATCGTGCTTATGCATGATCGTGACATTTTGAAGAAGTATGGAAAAGCACGATCATGCACAAGCACGATCGTGACTTTTTTTGAAACAACTTGAATCTGCACAATCGTGACATTGAATGCTTACTAAGGTGGACTAATGTGAACATCCTTCACACTTTTGGCTATATCTCCTTTTTCTGACCTTCAAATGACATGAGACTTGAACCATTAGAATTGTAACACATTTCTCTACCTCTCAACCAACAATCATAGCAATCTAAAATCAATTGTGGGAGATATAGTGAAAAAAGTGGAACAGGTTTAACAGAGTGTGTTCACAACATTTTTTATCCTTATCTGTCACACCCGTGACTTTTCCTCACACCTGTATGTCACTCACGCCCTTGAATTTTCTCCCTTACCTCATGAGCTTAATTGCTAGACTGATGTTTATTTGTCACATCAAGTCACTGTGCTCTCCAATAGTAACCATGACTTGATTTTGGTCTGAACACCCGAGGAAATTGCAAATTGAATAATCCTCTTTCTTTTTACCATAACTTCTTCTCTAGATGTCCAAATGAGATGTCCTTTGATTTGGAGTAAACTAGAGACACAGGGCTAAAACTCATATGAAGAAGTATAATTGAAATTCAGACTCTAAGACTTCCAATTTATGGATGGAAATTGAATTTAGTGTACTATTTCAGAATGAGAACAATCCAAAAATATTGGGAGAATAACTTTCAGATTTCTAAACCAAATTGAATGATTTAGAAACTTAAGAGATGGGAGAACCATTCTATAGAAGAGAGTATTGCCAATTATTTCATTTTCATTGTCTAAATGATTAAGAAAGTAGACCCAAAAGTTAGTTTTTAAGTAATACAATGAGAAATGAATTGTCATTTTAATGATTTTCTGGAGGTATAAGCCTAAGTACAAATGATACTTAATTGAGTTTTGAGATAACATTGATTATGTGATGAAGATAATGAAAAAAATACTCAGGATTGTCATGAACATGCATTGTATATATTCCATATAAACACGTGTGCATCAATGAATATTTATAATTGTGCAAAGTTATTAATGTGTGTGTACAATGTGTGTATTGCATAATTTTGATGTGTAGGATAAACGCCTGCATTCAGACGTTTTTTAGATCATAAAAGCTAATGCTAATTTATAGCGTACTGTGAGTCAACCTAGATGATCTCATTCACTGTTTGTTATGTTTTAACTTTCTACTTTGAATTGCCATTGAAATGAAATGTGATTGTTCTGATTCCGAACACTGAATGTTCGAGGAGTTTGATAAATGCATGAATAATAACAGAAGTGCTCCTTGTATGTGAATTTGACGAAATATATGATACACAAATTGATTGTCAAATGCCAGACCGAGTTTCGAAGAGAAATGTGAATATACATATGAATGAAAAAGTGATTCTCAACTTTAATGTTGAATATCGGACTAAGGTCCGATGATATGTGTAAAGTGAAATAAATTAATTTATTGAAAAGATGTGAATGTGATGCATTTCATTTCATGAATGCATGAAAGATAAAGGCTGTTGTGACCGGAGTAGCCACCGAGAAAGAGCTTAAAGCTCGTAATGTGAACAAGAGCTTAAAGCTCAAATTGGGAAAAAGAGCTTAAAGCTCAGAAAGTGTATAAGAGCCAAAGGCTCACTATGTAAAATGAGCCCGGTATCTCCCAACGAATACGGGACAATTATTAATGAGCCCAGTATCCACAATGGATATGAGACAATTATAGGCACTCGGTCATAATAATAATAAATTGAAAGTGAGTCTCATAAGCATTACATATGCGTTTGATGTGTACGTTATGAATAATTTGACTGATTTTCGAAATATGAGATATGTTTCAAGCGAATGTGAAATATATGTGATTCAATGTGATTATTAGATAAATGATGTGAATTATGTGTTATGTGACTGAGTGAGTCATAGAGGATGGTCACTCACTGAGTTCGCAAAACTCACCCAAAATTTGCAATATTTTTCAGGCTTAAAAGAATTATCCCATTAGGCTAACGGGAGCACAAACACTACATTCGTGTAAGAGGTAAAAGTCAGGATCAGTTTGCGTCTGCATTTATTCTTTCTTATCTATGTATCAATTTGTTTATTATGTGATTCCAGTACAATACGCATTTGAATATTTTTGTATGCAATAACTGGGGAAATTTTAAAATGTTTTGTAAAAGAGATTGATGAAAGTGTAATGGCGATTGTGAGTGTTTTACATCTAAAATAAGCCCTAGTGATAATTGAAATTCTGACGATCTGAAAAAAGAAATGTCGGTAACACTTGTAAGTAAAAAATATTTATGAAATAAAGTGGGCCTAATTTGATAATTGATTTCTGCATATGTGTGCATTGCTTTGAAAAAAAATTTGTTACGAGATTTTACTACTGAGTGCGCTAGCATGCCACCCTCGTCAGGCACTGACTTGGATATCACTCAGGATGTCGGATACGCGTCTTGCAAGAGTGAGGTGCTACACTGGCCCAACCTATTGACATCTTTACATTTACATTTAAGTAGCTGGTACTTCGTTGTGAAAACATCCTGGAAGGCCCAATATGAGGCTACTAGGGCCTTTGACACCAATTGGAGCACTATGTTCTTGTTAAAGTATTTCAATCCTATGTCATTTAATTTTATCTACTTATTTGTGTAGATCTTATGTAAATATGTAGATAAAATTTAATAAAATATGGTAAGAACTGATTAACCGAAACAAAGGATCTGATCCTAAACAATGGCCGGTGGTTTAAAAGGATTAAATGCAAAAGGTTTCATGAATCTTCAAAACCTCTTAAATTTTAATTAAAAGAACTAGACTTTCAATAATGACTAATAACAAAATACAAGGGGCAAAAATATTATGCAAAAAGAATTAACTTATACTGCAATTTAAAAAATCTTAGAAAAACATTATGATCTTTAAAATTTTCGAAAAGAACTCGTTTTAATTTACAATTTTTAAAAATTATTTATCTTAAATTTAGGTTAAAAATAATGACAAAATACATATAATATGAACATCAGACACGGACTAATTATATCCATGTCACTAATATAATAACCCAGATCAATTCCTAAACTCACTTTGAAATAATTAAATTTGAATTAAATTAGTAATTAAAGATAATTATAATAAATCATTAGTTTGAGTCTAATTTAATTAGCTCGAATTTATAGGCTGATATCTGCCTTTTTAAGTATTGAATATCCTATTTTATTTTTTTGGGGACAGGCTCTTGGAATTCAACAATTATTTAATACAAATAAAGATGTTCATCAACTTGGATAACCTCAAACTTTGAAGAGTTGGGATTTGTTGATACTTAGATCAAACAAGACGAGGAGAGGAAGTACAAGCATCATATCTCCAACAAAAAAATTTGATATTATATGTATTAAATTATCTTTACATATTATAAATCATTTATTAATATACACGAGTAATTTAATTAATTAAATTAATAATAATAATAATAAGGGATGACATTTACACCTGGACAAACCTGATCCAATCTAGTTTGAATTTAATAAATTCAACTAAATTGATTTTATTCTAAGTTGAGCTTAATTTTTAAAAATATTTTTGAACTTTGAATCGAGCCTGATCTCGAGCTTCTTAATTTGACACCACTCAAAGTTTAAATATATAAAATAAAACGACGCTATTTTCAAATTTTAAATAAAAAAATCAAAGTTGATTGAACTCGAGCCATAAAATTTAGATCCGTTTTAACTAAACAATTTGAGTCTTTTCTTTTAAGAGAGGGGTGATTTTGAAGTCCTTTGGAGTTAGATGTAATAATGAAGACCTAATTCCTAATTTTTCTACATGTTTTCGTTGCAATCATGTTGAGCCCAACGAACATCGAGAGGAAATGCCTGATAAGATTGAGAAAAGATGGTAAGTAACCCTCTGTGTAAAATGTGATACCTCATGATTCTATTGGCAGCATTTCTTGGCATATTAAGATATAGTATTTAGGTATGTTATATAGTCTTATGAGTTGCTTAAACAAATTTCTAGTGGTTAGTTAAATCTATAATTATGCAGAATATAGGGAGTAATTTGCAAGGTATTAGTGTGTTAGGATGACAAAAGAAGTTTAATTCGAGACAGTTTGATTGGATCCTATTTAAAAATAACGAATCTAATTTGAGCTTATTAGACTTTTAAGTCAAACTTGAACATGTTTAAAAAAATGTTTAAAATTTAAGTCATACTTAAATTCTAACCAGGTCGAATTGAGTTTTAAACTACCCAAGCCCGATCGAAATATACGTGCCTTAATTAAATCTAGGGTTAATTGTCAAAAAAGTATAAACTTTTGTCAATTTTTCAATTATAGCCTGAATTTTAAAAACTAACAATTAAGGGTATGCTTATTTGGTGGGTATGAAAAAAAAAGGAATGAGTATGGAATGAAAGATTGAGTTTGATAAGTGACTATAATTATAGAGTCATTATTTTGATTACCTATTTTTCGGTAATACCTCATCCATCTCCTAATTTAGAGGAATGTGTATCATTATTATGTAAAGGTGTGTTTGTTACAATTAATTAAAGTATAATTATTAATTAATTAAATTAATCAATTAATTATAATATTATTAATCAAAATATTATTAATAATTAGTTAACCATAATATAATTAATTAAAATAGAATTCATTCATTAATTAAAACTTAAATTTCAAAAAGTAGCAATAAAATTTTCAAACTTTCAATTTTTTCAATTTTAACTTTACGTTATTTGTTGTTTTCTCAATGCTTTATGCTTTCAGTCATTTATTTTCTATTTGTTATTCTGATACACTAAATTATTCTCTGATTATAGCATGCTGCATTAGTTAGATCGTCATAATTGCATAATCTGATTTAAGTCATTTCTAAATTAAACAAAAAACAATAATATCAGGTTAGAATTTAAAAATTTTAAAAATTGATTATTACTTTTTAAAGTTTACGTTAGAATTTTAAAAAATTTAAAATTTGAGATTTATTACTATATTTTAAATTTCAAGTTATAATTGAAAAATTGACAAAATTTTGAATATTTTTATATAATTAACCCTTAAATCTGTAATTATGCTGAAAATAGGGGCAAACTTTAGAGATTTGCTAATTGCCTAATGCTCTTTTGTGCAGAGACTGTAAAAAAAAGTCTAGCCCAGTCTAGCTAAACTCGATCGAAGTTAACAAACCTGACCTAAATTGATCTATAATCAAAAAAGAAAACAAGAAGAAGAAGAAGAAGATGGAAAGGCATCTTCATGGAAACCATCTATGAAAGAGAGAGACATTCATTCATTCAGGTGGTTCACTCCGTCTTTCCTATCCTTTTCTTTTGGTCCCAAAGATACGGATATGGATGGATAGTCTAAAGTCTCTACGCGCCAAATACAGGGAGTAGGTTGCACGTCCTAATCAAGGACTTCTAGACTAACATCATCGTCCTCTTCTTCCTCGAGTGATCGATCTGCTCTTATCTACCAAACAACCCTATACGACGTAGTTTCATTACCACCTCATCATCAACCTATACCAAGAACTCTGTTCAATTACTCAAGTGCAAATAAGAAAGTCTCTACCTATAAGCTTTCTTCAGCTTGAACAGAAAATGATCTTTTTCAAGATCAAGAAGATACAACAGGCACAACAATGGATTATATATATGTGTGTGTGTGTGTGTGTGTGTGTGTGTGTGTGTGTGTGTGTATGTAGTAATTAATCAATAGAAAACCTCCCATCTAACCCAAAAGCACCTTTCTTTCACTTGAAAAACATGCAGACAAAAAGAGGAATACATCTTACAAGCTAACTGGTTAAGAATGATGAAGCTAGTCGTCAAAGAACATCGATTCTGCAATTCGTAACCAGAAGTTCTTTGAATTTGATCATCATCTCTTGAAGTTTTTCCAATATGGGTTTCTGTCAAATTTAGCTGCAGACCTCGGGAAAGATTGGATATATAGGACTTGTAATAGTACCGATTTAGTAGCTCTTTCTGGGTTGGCTCTTCCTCCTCCTGCTTCTTCTTGGAGGCTCTCTTTCTTCAGGTTGTTCACTTTCTTTCTTTTTCCCTCGCTTATGAGTCGACAGGACTGCCTCAGCCTCTACCTTTTGCCCTTGTTGTTGTTTTTCTTCTTCTTCCTTGCTAGTTTTAATCCTTTTTGATTGATCACCATCAGCAGTGTTACCTTCTCCAGTTAGTTGCTCTTTCTTCACTTTGGTTTCAGTACTCTTTTCAACGATCTTGCGAGGCCTACCTCTCTTTCGAGGAGTCTGAGACAGTTGTTGATGTTGCTGGGTTTCATTTCCTGTCGATGAAGCTTCTGATATCGCCACTGAGAGTTCCTTTGTCTTTTGAGGTTTCTTCTTACCCATCAAATCTTTTCCCAATAAACAGCAACCTTAAATTACTCTATACAACAAGAAACACTCGAACCCACGTATAAAAATCAAATCTTGATACAAAGTTTCATTCTTTAGTACTCTCCAGCCGCTCCAAATAAACACAGCACGAGTCTTTCTGCAGCACAAACCCTTCTGCTCGTACCTTTGGTCGATATTATTAAAGATTCTGCAAGAAAAATTATTTACCTTTTCTGTCCAAGGAAGCAGAAACCAAAAGGATCATTTCAGTGAGCAGAATATTGAATCAATAATGAGAAAAAAAGCTCCAAAACATGACCAAATTCATATGTGTTATGCCTTTGCTCTTTATGCAATCCAATATACGAGTATGAACACTACCCTTTGGCTGGCGAAGAAAACAGACAAGTTTGGAGCTGCGAAATGGAAATGGGGTCGAAAGTCGAAACAAGCATAATAAGGTTAAAGGGACCAGTGACGCTACTCTTGCCTAACCATGGTTAGGGTTTTAGACCAAAAGCGCTCAAAGTGAAAAAGAAAGATTGTGCCGGTTTTACGTGTGCAAGGTAAAGTTACTCTTATTATTATTGAAATATTTAAATTAATTAAATTCAATTAAAATTTTTAAACATATTTAAAATTTTAAAATAAATAATTTATTAATTAATCTATTGATTTTTATAAATTAAAAGAAATTAGTTAAATTTATATAACGATTTTTAATTGAATTTTAACTTTATTTATAAAAAATATATTCTCTTTTTTAATTTTATTTTAATTTCATTTAAATTTTATTATACAATTTAATCACATTTAAATTTTTAAACTTTAATCATGTACAAAATATTTAAACAATTCCTTTTATTGGAAAATCTCTTTTTAGTCGTTACATACTTTTGATAAATTTTGGTATGGAAGCAATGTCCATAAATTGTATATAACATAAATAAATCAAGATCTTAAATTTCATATATTCATAATGAGGTATTAATAATTAAATAAAATTTATTCCAACTTAATTTTTAAATATTAAAAATATTTCAAAATCCACTTTTAATTTTATACATTAATAAAATTCACGATTTTTATGTCAATAATTATTGTTTAGATATATTTTTGTAATATATTTTAATTTTAAATGTATATTTAAATTAATAAATTAATTCGACTTAAATAGTTAATAATAAACTTAAAACAATTACACTCGATAATTGTAAAAATCAAGTTGATTCATCTAATTTAACAGTAAAAATTTTGAATCGGCTAATTCTTCAGTTTATTTTTTGAACTTTTTTGTTTAATTTATTTTAATAATTTTTATTGTTAAAAATCTATCAATTTATTAATTAATTGGATAATTTTTATACATTATTCAATTTTTATAAACCAAAATAAAGTAATTAATTTTTATTTAACAAATTTTTATTTTTAATTAAAATTTAAATTTTTTGATAAGTAAAGATTATCTTCTTCGATCATTTTTAAATTTTTAAATTTTATTTAATTTTTAACCATATCAGTTTAATATTTTAAATATTAAATTTTTTTTAATCAAATCAATTTAACTTTCTCACCGAATTTTAAAAAATACGTAATTTTAGATTTTAATAGTCTATATGTAATAGCTTTTAAAGTGTACGCCCGAGGTTATTGTGAACCAACGGGTTAATCTTTTTCTGTGGGTCTACGATAAGAACTTAAACGTCATCATCATCGTCATCATCAGATAAGTTGTGGTCCCCTTCCATCATGACCGTCCAATACGAATCCTATCAAATCTTCCTCATGTTACCTTGCCCGTCCAAATGACTTCTTTACCCCTTAATTGCATTACCATTTGCCACGTGGACAACGTAATTACCTAAAGCTTCAAGAAGTTGCCACGTGTACAACATGGGGGTATTTTGTAAGTTCACGAAGTCGCCACGTGGACAATTGAGGGTAGGTTAACAGTGCCACCAGTGTTGTGCAAGGGTCAAACAGAACATAAGACATGTAAGTTTGAGGTAAGTTTATAACCAAGGTATAAACGGGTCAATTTTTTAGATAAAACGGGTCAATTTTTTATACATAAAGATTATTAGATAAAATTAAATCTAATTATTAATTGATTTAAACTTTTTTCAATTAGATTGGACGATCCGATCTGATTTTTAAAACCTTATTGTTAACTTAAGTGTTTGGTTCAAAATTATTAATTATTAATTATTTATTATTATTTTAAAGCTCAATCTAGCAAAAGAAAAAAGGGTCTTAATCAATATAAATCCGTATGTATTGAGCATGTGTTAGGGAGACCTAATAACGTTACTATAAATAGCTTTTTTTTATATATTAAAAATTATTACGAAACAATAAGAAGCATATAGAAAAGACAAAAAATTAAAACCCAAGTCTATAGGCTTTATCCCATATACTCGGACCTAGACCTCTTCTAAATTTCTTTTAGACAAAGTAACATCGGAATCAATAACAGAAGAAAGAAAACTTGGCAGCGAAGGTCAAGTAAAACGATATGCATACAATAGAGATACCCTTGTTAGAGAATAAGTGGCTCTATTAGTAGTTCGAGGTGTCCATAAGAAGGACAGCTACTAATATTGAGTTTTAAACTCCTGGCAGTCAGAAAGTACTAAACTAATTTCGAAAAAATTAGAAGAACTAGAATTGTACTATAAATAGCTTTTAAGATCTCATATTATCTGCATAAGTAAATTTGCAGACATTTGGTTTTTCTGACTGATTAAGAAATCCACGTATTAAAAAAAGACGTATAAAGAAATTAACGTTATTTCATAATAATTGATCGAAAGTTTCATAAGCTTATTCAAATAGTTCAGCAGCTTGTTCATCGTCTAGTTGATAGCAAAGCAAATATTTTTTCATAATTTTTCATTAATATAAGTTCATTGTTGACATTAGGTCTATAATTAAAGTTTGCATTATAATTAGCATGAGATATTTTAAATTTTTATTAATTAATTTTAAATCAAATTTGACTTATAGTGCTACTTTAATATGGACAAATGTAGAAAATTTCACATCAATCAATTAAATGAATAATGATTTACAGTTTTGATAGACAAAATTCTACAATCAAAAGCCTTGTCTTATGGTTTAAACAGCGAATTAGGTTTCCTAATCAACATCATTTGGTGTTTATGTCTATTAAGTGTAATGTAAACACGTATTGTATGGGTAAAGATAGTTAGTTTAGGGTCCCAGAGAGTACTTAAGTCAAAAGTTGGAGGACAACCCATCAATCATGGTACCTCAAGGTTTAGGTCTCCTTTGATACACAGCTTATTAGCTGATTTTTTGCGGTTTCAAAACTTTTAGTTGATTGAACATGTCAAACAATTGATAGAAATGTTTGATTGAGTTAGTGAAGTTAATTCAATCAATTGAAAAAAAAAAAACGTTTGAGTATAGGAGTGTTTCACTCGGCTGTTGAAAATGTAATATATAAAAAGTTAAGTACACATTTTATTTTACTATTAAAAACAAAACTGTTACTTCCATGATAAGAATTGTCATAGGCAAGACATAAGTGTCATAGTATGTCAGTTTTTTTGTTTTTTTGTTTTTATCATTTTAAGTTTAATTATGTTTTATAAAAATTAAAATTAATTATGTTACTACTAATTTTATAAAAAATTAAAACTATAATGATGAAATAAAAAAGAAACCCATAACACTTAATTTGGTTTTAAATTAAGTTTCATAGGCTTTTTGATTATAATTTTAATTTTTAATAATAATTTTAAGATAAAAATTTAAAGTTTAAAAATTGATTAATTTATTAAAATTGTTTAATTAATTTATAAATTATAGAACATTTTGATTAATAATAAAATATTATTATAATAATTATAATTGTAATAATTATAATTACAATAATAACTATTATTATTATTATATGATTTATGGTTTTTATTAGAATTATACTTAATTTTTTGTAAAATTAAATATCTAAAATTTTATGAAAATATTCAAATAAATACTAAGATATAATACTCTTGTCTTATAATCTTTTAAAGTCATGTCATTATAAATCGGTTTATATATAAATAGCCAATACTAAACATTTTAAATAAATATTTGTTGTTATCCGCTGATCAAATCAATTAATATAATCTAATATTAGTTAACCGCTGATAGAATTAGCTAACAACTAATGCAATCAGTTGATTGTCAAACAGGTTTTAGTATTTATTTGCATGTATATAACTTCATATTAAACCTGTGGATTTGCTCCATATTAAAATTTTATTATTATTTGTTTAAGTCAAATTAATTGTTTTGCTTTAAATTATTGATTCATTTAATAATCACCTATATTAAACTATTTAATTCTTGCATAAATTTACTTCTATTATACATACTTCAATATATACATTGGCCTTGTTTGGCAATCAACTGATTGCATTAGCTGTTAGCTGATAGCTGATTCTATCAGTTGATTTGACCAGCGGATTACATTAGCTGTTTGTTATTTGATGTTTGGTAAAATTAGTTGTTTATATGTAAAATGACTTATAAGGACATAACTTTAAAAAAATTATAAGAGTATGAATAATATATATTTTAGTATTTCGTTGAATATTTTTACAAGAATTTAGATTTTAGATATTTAATTCAACAAAAATTAAGTTTATAACTCTAATAAAAAACATAGAACATATAATAATGATAATAATAATGATAATAATAATAATAACAACAACAACAACAACAACAAAAACGGCAACAACAACAACAACAATACTAATACTAATAATAATCCAACGTAAAATTTTTTATTAATATGAATGATGTAGCAAGTTATATCATATTAATATTTTTCATATAATATGTATGAAATTTATGATTTAATAAATTAAAAATAACTTATAAGTATCTAACTTAAAAAATTTATATGGTCACGATTATGCTACGGTGTCATGCATGGCACTGTAGCATAATTAATAATAATTCAATTATGCCACACCATAACACAATTAATTAATTGTAATTAGGCATAAATTGACTTTGAAAAAATAATTAATATATAGCTTGATTTATTTAGGAGGGTATAATTGACTTTTGATTTATACATAATCAGCTGGTTTGTGAAAACGCTACTCTTGTGTAGCTTTTCAAATTTCAGTTGTTTGAGCTCCAATAGCTATTTTTACATATTCTTACCAAACATAAAATTCAGCTGTTTGACATGAAAGCCTTGAATCAACTAAAATATAGCTGATTCAAGGTTCACCAAACGCAGCAATTGTAGTTAACTTTATATAATGATTATGTACATCAGAATTTATAAAACCTATAATCCTTTGTTAGTTTTAAGTAATACAAAGAGGATTGATCAACTTAAATTCTTAAGAGGCATGCTAATAAGTTTTTTAACCTAATTAGGAATGTCAATTTTAGCTCGATTCAACCCGACTTGATTTTAACATGAGCTTTTTGGACTACGGGTCAAGTTAAGCCAAGCACGGCCTGACTGAAATGCAAAAAATGACGTCATTTTTACATTTTTAAAAAATATAATCGGATAGGGCAGGCTGACTTGACCCATTTGTTGCCCAACTGGTCACTGGTCGGACCAATTCCTGACCGTTTGGCCACAGGCTGCTATTGACCCATCCCAACCCAGCTCATTGACATGCATAAACTTAATCCTCCGCTTATGTTTGGACTAATTCACCATATCAACTTTATATCTTATTCTCCATTTTTTAAAATATTTTCAAAAAATTTGCAAGTATTGTTCCTTATGAATATATTAACTAAAAAATTTTAAAATATGTAATAAAATTTCAATCATATACACCAAAATTAACACTTGGTGATTTAAGAAATGGATTTAATGAATAATCATTGACAAGTATTTAATTTCTAACCATATTAAGACTAATTAAGGTTTCAAAACTCTTAAACTTGAACCACTAATGATACATGCAAAGTTGAAATTTTGAATCAATAATAAATTCGGTTCAATCAATGTTTTAAAAACTACACCATAAGTTAACATATTTAAATTTTGGTGCAGTTTTAATAGATTTAATTGATATTAAATCGTTATAAAATCGATTAATAATTAAATAAAAATAAAAGATTTTAAAATATAATTGAAAGAGATTATCTATCTATCGAAAATTTGAGTTTAACTAAAAAAGATTTTTAAATAAATTTTAATTAATTCATTTTAGTTTATAAGAAGTTATTAATTTACAAATTTTGTTTGATTATTTAATAAAAAATTTATCTGATTAATTTATAAATTAATCAATTTTTAATAATAAAATTATTAAAATAATATAAAATTAAACAGTTCAAAAAGTTTTATTTTTACCATTAAACTAGCTAAATGAGATAAGTTTTCTAATCATTGCTTCCTATTGATTCAATTTAAATTTAGATTGAATTTGTTTTAAAAATATTCATAGCTTTAAATTCCGCCGCATTGCTGCCAAGGATAGACACGTACGGACAGCGACAACAAACGTCATAATTCATGTAAGCTTACTACAATATGAATATAATATTAGAAAACTATAAAAATTGTGAGCTTAATTTTACTCTAGTTCATAATGTGGTTGGAAATATATTTTAGTTTGTTTAAAGCTGGCAATTTTGGTTTGTTAGGTATATGAGAATGGCATTTTTCTCCTCTCTATGGATATGTCTGGGGTGTAATGTGTCTCGTTTGTTCTTTCCATTTCATTCCAAAACAAAAAAAAAACAAAAAGGCAATTTTCTGTATTGAGTCACCATATTCAAAGAGTTGATAGGTTCTTCTTCTTCTTTGTGATAATCACCCGAACAAAAAAAGAATAAAAGTGAATGGGTCATGGGTTTGGCAGAGCATAGGTTGCTTGCTCTGTTTCATTGTTTGTTGCTTCTGCTCACATGATAAATCAGGTAACTTGCAGACGAAGATGGTTTCTTTATCTCTTGATTTTTATGTGCTTGTTGTCAACTTGAGCCTAGCTTCGTGGGTTTTGTACCTCTGACTCGTTCTTTGTTAAATTAGTGCGTAGTTTTCGGTTTTTCTTGTTCCTGAACAGGTGTTGAAGCGTGTGCATGCGTGTTTCGTTAGTGTCAGTCAGACTTATAGAAGAGTTAAAGATTGCTCCTCTCGTGTTTGTTGCTTTCTTATGATTTTTTCTCTTTACGTTTTCCTATTTTTAAGGGTTTCTGTTTCCTAAATGTTAGGTCTTCTTTACTATTTTGATACAGGTGATTCGAGGCTGTTTCTGGGTTTCTCTGCTTTCTTCTAAACTTAATCTCACGTGCAATCGTAAAGCCTTTTTCCTCTTTGGGTTCATCTGGGTAAACAAATATTTGCTTCTTTTTGCAACAGGTTTTCTTTTTCTGAGTATTTGATTGCCACTTGTACGGTCCTTTACATGTTACCATTTCAATCTAAGTTGGGAGGTTTCTATGAGGGTTAAGCTCTGATGATCTTCATGGAGGGTCCTTGTGAAGCATCAGCAATGGTGAAGCAGAAATTTGCAATCTTCAGAGTGTCAGATACTCACCATTTCAGCCTCGCACCAAATTTTCCTCATCTTGGTTTGATTTGAGAGTCTTTTATGTTAGGATCAGTAATTTTCAGGTTGATAATTTGACCCCCGAGTTTCTTACTCTCAACCACATCACTCTAACTCCTGATACCCAATTCGAAGTTAATGATGCTAAAAGTGGCCTGTGTTCGGACGGTATCTCGTCACTTCTTAGAAGGGATTGAATGGATAAAAAATCTGAAGAAGCTACATTTGTAAGCACAGATAGTATTAGGACAACTGGGAGTGTCAAATTTGAAGTGTATGAGAAAGATCGTCTTATTCTTTCTGGGGTCCTTTAAGTGTCGAACAACAATGGTTCAAATGGGGAGTTTAAAGGCAATGAGAAGAGGTGGAGTATGACTTGTGATACTCCAATCAATATAGTTTTATAAAAGCACACAATCTGCAGAGCTGCATGTGCTCTTTCCTGTTCCATGTGAAGGGCCTATTTTGGTTCTGTCCTGAGAAATTTGCACTTTTTGGGATATTGGTATGTAGGCTACGACTAATCGGCTCTATAATCTTCCTTCCATGGACTGGAATTTCTTTAGTTTGATCTAAGTAAAGCTCAACCCTTTGAGCTGAAAACAACATAAAAATCTCCTGTGTTTGATTATTTGGCATGTGTGCTTTGACACATTTCTGAGGTATGTATATCTCTAGAATTGAACTTCGTTCAGTTTAGTACCATCCTTATCTTTGCTACTACTATGATTTAAGTCATTAACGGCTACATAGTAGGAACGTAAATTCTGCACCTCATTTGTAATATCATCACAATTATACTTTGCAGGTAGCAGAGTACAAGAGTTACAAATTGGAAACCGAAGAAGATTATGGTAACATGTACTGGAGGAGGAAGGAGAAGTTAGAAAGTGAAGATGGCGAATTGTCCTGGTTCAAAATAGGTGTCAGGTTGGTGTAGGGATTGGACTCGGCATTTGTGTTGGAATTGGCATAGGAGTTGGATTACTGATTCGCACTTACCAAGCAACCTCTCGAAACTTCAAAAGAAGGCTTGTTTGATCCCTCTTACCTGATGTAGCATACCCAGTTCTGAAAATCCAAAGGCACCTAACATTCTCATGCTTGAAAAATGGTCATCTGACACCATATTTTGACTTTTGAATTAGGATTTTTCCCTACTTTTTGTTGTTTTTCCCTCTTGAATTGTAGTTTGTTTCAGATATTGTGTTCTAGACTACGTGAAGGGATAACAGTAGTTCAACCTATGTGGCCAACACAGTTATGAATACTGGTGAAAATAGGGTGATCTGATTTATACGTACACCTTCCATGAAAATGCAGTGTCAGCAAGAGAAATGTTAGAGTAAAGAGAAGGGAAAATGTTCGTAGACAAATGAAGGTTGCCAAAGATGAAGATCTGCCCATTAGAAGATGCAAATAGCTAGCTGGAGAGATTAGGGAGCCAACCGACTTTGATGCCACTTCAGCTCCATCAAAACGGTTACTGGCTTCATGAGTCCTTGTAGTCAAATCCCCAGAATGACGCAGCTTTCAGATCATCTTCAATCATTAACTTTGAGAATTCTTCATGGTTGTACTTCAATATGGCTTTTCCTCCAAACTCTTTGGGAAGATTTTCTTCATCGAAGTACGACTTCATGACTTCCACACTGTCATTTTTATTAGGGTAGACAAACTTCACCTTTTCAAAAGTTTTGGGATCCAAGAAACGCTTGACAACCTGCAATATATTGGATCAGAACACTAAGCTGATTTGTGTCATTACTAAGGAAGAGGGTAATTTTAAGCTTCTTCAGTGTGTAGCAGCATTGGCCTCTTACAGCAACTAGTACTGGTGGGAAGCCGTATGATTTCAAGTGTTAATCAGTTGGGGATCAATAACTTCCAAGTTTTCACAGAACAGAATGCAGTGAGGGCATTAGAATTCAAACCTTCCAGAACACTTCAAAAATCCGAGGAGGATTGTACATAAACGAAACAGCTAGCCTCTCAGGATAGTGGTTCTGCAATATGTAGGAAGTCTCATGGGCAGTCCTGATGGGAACACTGTTGGCCATGGACCAGCCAGTAAAGTCTATCAACCAGGACATTTGTTCTTGACCTTGTGGAAGGTTCAGGATTGCATTCTCTAAGAGGTATACCAACTGCCGGATCTGGTTTTCTTTTCCTGTTGTATTCTGCAGTAGTTGCAATGGCATTTAGTTCAAATTTAAGAAAAATTAGTGGAATCAAGTCATTCCAATTCTATACCTGCATTGCTGGTCTTAATATAAGAACAGTCCTTCCTTGACGGTCGTGAAAATTAGCTTTATATGCTTTTCCTGTCTCACTTTCGATTGCGATTTCAGGCTGACAATACAATGAAATAGGGGAAAAATTTTATTCTTCCAAGGTCAAAGACGTGCACACTCAGTTTTAAAGATCACCTACCCAGCGAATTTCCTCAGGCTTGTACGATGATCTCCATTCAACTGTCTCCTCCAACATTTTCTTTGCTTTATCTACATTCCAGTTTCGAGCTACCAGATATCTTCTGAAACATGCGTCGGTGCAGAACCGGGGGTTCCGACCAGACAGAGGACCAATTGCATCCTTAAGCTCCTTTATCTGAACACCAAAACAGGAAATTAGCAAAGCAGTATTGTAACAGATACACAGGTTAATTACAGTATCAACGCATAAACACGCAATTTAATCATCACCTTGGCCTGATGGTGCAGGGCTTCATCTTCCTGATTGTGAGCAGAAGTGTTCTTACGACGAAACATGAGTGGTTCTGGTACCTGATCTTGAGCCTGGGTTTAAACTCTAGTTATATTGGAAATGAAGAACATATTTCACATAAAGCGCCGTAAGAATTGAACAATCATTCACAAGACAAAAGATGACAGATCTCAAGATCGGTCAGAACAGAAGAAGAAAAAGAAAAACATCCAATCCCAACAGAGATTCAGCTGAGACAGAAAGGAAAAGCATACAAAGTCACAAACTTTTCATCAGATCAATCAACACAGCAAGGTAGGATTTGCATACCAAGTGAATGAAGCAGAGACCAGTTGCCAACCAACAGAACCTGAGAGACTAAATGGTTTCTGTTCTATTGGACTTGTCTGATTAAACCTTTAACCTTGTTTTTGATACCAATTTGCTCATATTTTAAAAGAAAAATACAAAGGTAGCATAATACTGAAAATTAACATAAAAATAAAATATGAACCCTAAAAATATTCATTAATTAAATATCACATTAATTTTAATGTTATATTATTTATTATTTATTAAATAAATAAATTAAAAACTCAATTTATGATTTGGTGGTTTAACATAAAAAATCTTGAATTAACTAATTTTTCATTTCAGTTTTTAATTTTTCAATTTGATTTAATTCAATAATTTTTTATTAAAAATTAATCAATTTATTAATTAATCAATCATTTTTTATAAATTAATTAGTTTAAAAAATTAAAATAAATCAATTAATTTTTATTTATCAGTCTTTTTTTAAATTATAGTCTTCTCCCATAATTTTTTAAATCTTGAAAATTTTATTTTATCGCTTTAACTTTTCGATCTCAATTTTGAAAACATTGAATTCTTTTATAAAAATATTCAAGTTTAAATTACTAGTTCATTTAAAATAGTTATTTTAATAACATATCAACATTTGGTATTATCCAAATTTTTACGAGCAAAGACAAATCCAACTCTATTTAACTTCTAGAGTGTTATTAATATTTTTAAAAAATTAAATCAGCAGTAAAAATTTATTTTAATTCTTTTTTAAAATATGTTAAGGTGTGGTTCATGTCCGATTGTTTATTAGACTTGTTTGCTTCCACGATCCCAGGGTCCGGCGTCAGGAACGGGCACATGCTGTTCTCCTTCACCGCCATCAACGCCATTCTTACTCATGTGATTGTTTGTCATGTTTCGCACGCGCACTCTAGCATGTCTCTGTCTTGGTCAAAGGTCGTACATAATTATTTGATTAGTCAATGAGTTCCATAATATCATTTGTCTCTCCCATTATGTACCAATCTTGTTTTATTTCATCTCAATCATCTCTTCTATTTTTGATGTACCAATAATATGGGACATGATCCTCTCTCTTATTTTTCATGTACCAATTTTATCCTATTTTATCTCAACCATCTAATTTTTTTTCATTTTTTATGTACCAATACTGTCCTATTTCATCTCAATCATCCATCAATATTACAACTTGAAACTTTTAAAGATGTAATTAAAAGCCGTGATGATTGATGGTTGAGATTAAATATGACAAAATTGGTACATGAAAAATAAGAGAAAGGATCGTGTCCCGTATCATTTTTCTCAATCATATTTGTCAATGTTACAACTTGTAACTTTTAAAGATGTAATTATAAGCTTACGTTATAACTAAACATGTCATGGTAAGCACGTACTAAACTATCCCTAACTTGTCGGGAACACACAGCTCTTTTTTGTATTAACTAATACAGTTTGTAAGATGTGACAGATCAGAAGAACCCCCACAAGTCAAAACGGCATGATCTGCAGTTTTGAACAAGTGTAAGCTTTGGAAATAATGCAATTTGTTTAAGTACTTACCATTAAAGCAAAGCAAATCAACACTTGTGCAAAAGAAATCAGAATTCGAGAGAGCTAACAAATGATGCCAATATGTTCAATAACACTATGGATCAAATTAGGCGAGCTCGCTGCCAACCAGCCTAACTCTTTCATGAAACAACCAGGTCGAACTCTTTCATGAAATGAGTCGGACCTAACTTTAAAACAATGTTGTTCTACAATTATTTGCAAAATAACATTATTATTAAGGCAAAATTTCAGAATAACAGGGACGAAGAGGATCCAGGTGGATTCGAACCACCAACCTCCCAAGCTTTTCAGCTTAGGCGCTCTAACCACGTTTAAGCTAATAGATCCTTCACAAAACCAAGCGAGAAAAAGTTGAGACGTCCGGGAGATACGCAGTGGCCCTAGGCTGAGGAGTCTAACGGCCGACAGAGAGAGAGATCGTAATGATGTTGAGGGAATTAGTTCGTCACCCAACGTAGCTCACACGAAGATTCTCTATTAGGAATTATTTTGTAGATATGTATTGTAGTTAATGTAAATATCTGATTCCTTTTTATTAGGAGATTAGGTGCTACTGTTTAGGAGAGATTTTTGGTTTCTACCGTGTATATATGGCTTTGCATAAGAGGAATAAAACATACAGAAAATTCCCACAATCATTCTATTGATTTTTACATGGTATCAGAGACGGTTTTGAACTTGTAAGATCTGCAAATGGCTGGAAAAGGTGGTTCCGGTGATCAATCCGGCGAAGGGACTGTTGCACGGAAAACGATTTCTCCATATGATATTACCTCACTTGATAATCCTGGAATTACAATCACTCAAGTGCAATTGAAGGGAGAAAACTATGAAGAATGGGCTCGCTCTTTCCAAACGGCGTTACGTGTCAGGAAGAAGTTCGGATTTATTGACGGATCGATTAAAAAACCCAGTGATACGTCGACCGACATTGAAGATTGGTGGACCATTAACTCGCTGTTAGTTTCGTGGATCCGCAATACCATTGAACCAACTCTCCGATCCACCATATCACATGTCGAGGTGGCAAAGGATTTGTGGGATGATATCCGAGAGAGATTTTCAATGGCCAATGGTCCAAGAATTCAACAACTTCGATCTGATCTTGCAGATTGCAAACAGAAAGGATTGACAATTGTCAATTATTTTGGAAAATTGAAAATGATATGGGATGAATTGGCAAATTTTGACCAGTTGCCGACTTGTAGATGTGGGAACTGCACTTGTCAACTTTCTGCCGAGTTGGAAAAACGACGAGAAGAAGAAAAGGTTCATCATTTTCTGATGGGATTGGATGGGATATACAGCACGGTTAGATCCAACATCTTGGCTAACGATCCATTGCCATCCTTGAACAAGGCCTACTCAATGGTTATTCAAGAAGAACGAGTGAAGACCATATCTCGTGAAATGGAAGATCGTCCTGATGTGATGGCTATGGCAGTGCAAAGTCGAGGCCGTGGAGAAAGTAGGGAGAAAGGGGGGGTTTGTTCCCATTGCAAACAATCTGGACATGATTATGATAATTGTTTTGCTATTATTGGGTACCCTGAATGGTGGGGAGATCGACCC
>JAOSBK010000005.1:9639824-9663310 GCA_027568895.1 Erythroxylum shatona | reverse complement strand
AAGTTAAATCTTGCTTTTCTCTGTTTGTCATCACTTCCACTTTGATATTTCTTTCTTCTATCCCAAGAAAAACTGAACCTCCCTGTCAACATTCAAGTTGATGTACGTGGGTGCATGAGGTATTAGGGTTACGTAATTTTGCAAATATTGGAACTTCAAACAAGTAAGCTTGTTATGATTATGTATTTTTGTATGAAATGAAGCATGCATCATTAGTTCACTGCTAAATGGTTAAGAACAATGATATTCTTATTTTCTGGAAAATGAGTGAGGAGATTTAGTGTACTGTACATGGTGATTTTCTTTGGATTTGATTACTGAAATATTATGGGATAGTGTTAAACTAGTTTTTGGAGTTGAAAGATCAATGAAAATGTGTATGTGATGAGGGCAGAAAAAATTTGGAAACATGAATATGTAATGCTCTATTATATAGATGTTTTTACTGTTCATATATATTTATTTATTTATGTAAGTTTTAGAGTGTTTTTGGAGATGATTAAAAATGAATTTAGAGTTAAGAGATAAGTGTATGGTGATGTCTGGAAATGTGAAAGAACGATTAAAGTGATAGTTAGAGGAATAAATGAAAAAAATACGAAAGTTGGAAATGCAGAAAAAATTGAAAGTGAAGAAGAGCAGAAAATGTGATGAAATGCGTGAGTGCTCTGGTTTTTGGATGATTATGAAAAAATGATAGATTTTTTATTTGGTTGTGATTTATGAGCTGAAATGAAATAGGAATTAAGAGGAAATATTGAGCTTTAAGCAAAAAGTTGCGAGTATGTATTGAAAAAAATTAGTAGATGAGTTATTGACATCAAATTACCAAAGAATTGAGTGTATGATTCAAAGAAATTATGAGTGATTAAGTTATGAAGTTGGTTAGGTACCCAGGATTGTCATTGAGCATGCATTGTACATAGTCCATATAAATAGTTGTGCATGAATAAATGCTTATAATTTTGCCATTATTAATGAGTATGCAATGTGTGTCATGCATAAATGGGTTGTGCAAGTTAAGTGTCCGCATTTAGGCATTTCTAGAATTTGGAAGCAAACGCTAATCTGGAGTGTACTGTGAGTAGACTAAGATGGTCTCACTTCATTGTTTGTTTTGTTTGAATTTTGTATTAATTGACTATTGGATGATGTTATGAATGTGATTGATTGTGTTGGTTTCTGGACAGAAGGTCCGATGAATGTGATGTATGAATGAAAAATTGAAGTGCTCCTTGTATGTGAATTTGATGAAATATGTGATACATGACTTGGTTGTTAAATGCCATACTTAGTTCCAAAGGAAAGTGTGATCATGCATATAAATGAAAAAGTGATACTTAACTCTAATGTTGAATGTTAAACCGTGGTCTGATGATATGTGAATGTGAGTGAATGAGAATATGCAAATGTTATTGAGGCATTCCATTTCATGAATGCGTGAAACATAATGGCAGTTATAACCAAAGTAGCCACCGATCAGAGCTTAAAGCTCAACATGTGAAAAAGAGCCTCGAGCTCAAAAGTGATTAAGAGCCTAAAGCTCACTATGTAAAATGAGCCTTGTATCTCCCAAGCAGATAAGGGACAATTAGTAATGAGCCCGGTATTCAATGGATACAAGACATCTTAGGCACTCGGTTACAATAAAGTAATAAATGGAAAGTGGGTCTCATATGCACTGCATATGCATAATACGAATGATTAAAGTGTATTAAGTGTGAAATGTGAAATGATGTGAATATGAATTATATGTTATGTGACTCGGTGAGCCATCGATGATGGCTACTCATTGAGTTTGCAAACTTACCCAAAATTTGCAAATATTTTTCAAGACCAGAATAATACTCCGTTAAGCAAACAGGAGTATCCTTACAGCATATAAGTGAAGGATAGAGATCGGGATCAGTTCGCATCAACATTGTATTTCTTTCTTTTTATGGAATTATATATTCCACAACTTTTGTATCACATTATGTATTTCGAAAGTTTTGTAAAAAGGTGTATATGATTTATGTTGTAATGTAAAGACTTTACGACTAAAGTGTTTTGTTTTTGTGAAAGGGGCCGAATGGCTATTGAAAATTATGTTGATTATATTGTTATGATTGAAAAAGATTACTAATAAACTAGGACCAATTTGGTTATGGATTTTTTCATATTATGTTTGATTATATTTAAAAAGAAATTTTGTACTAAGTTTTGACTGATTGAGTGTTCTAACATGCCACTCTAGCAAAGCACGTACGCAGATATAACGCAGGATGTTGGGTGCGTGTCTTGCAGGAGTGGGATGCTACATTATTACTCTCTATAGCCTAGTAGTTTCCCTAATATCCTCTTTGTTCTCCTTAACATCTTCATTATTGTCAACCCTTCTCGCCTCTTATCCTAAGTTATCTGGATGCCCTCTATCAAGTCAGTATGGGTTAGCCCATCTATTATTCTCCAAGTTATATCTAAACAACCCATTAGATCATCATTATTATAATTAGCCTTTCTAATCTTCATAACCCTAAAACTTAGGAGGTCACAACTTTGCTTTTATAACAACTGACTAATTAATTCCAAAATAAAATTTTTATCTTGTGACCCGTGTTAAACAATATTGTTGACAGATTACATGATTTAGGATGACCATCGAACTAGTTTTGCCTTACGTAAACCTTTAAAGAATAGCTCTAAGATGTGTAAATTTAGGGTCTAAATTTAGTTCAACATATTAGACTAAGGTTGGACATTATGGCTTAAGATGTAGGACACTAGCTGAAGCTATTTAGCTAGGTGTTTACATAAGTAATGCATCTATTAGAATATATGATACCCGATTAGAACCTATACAATGTATCCCTCTAGTCCCACCCATCATACTCCAAAGGCTTCTTGCTATCAAATCTTAATCTCATATCCTCTAATAGTAACTTGAGATGCTCCTTAATTGTCTCCTTTGGAATCATAACCTTAATGTCATAAATGTAAGAATAAATGGCAAAGGGTTTTTGTTTAACTTCTCTTCTATATTAGCATAAAACTCTTTTACTTCCTCTAAGTATTATCTCCACATAATGCCAATAAATTATCCTACTGTAGACTTCAAAACACATTTCAAATCTTAAAGACCCTATCAATGTCTAAGATTACGGTCTTTTTATTGACTAGATTAATGTTCATATATCATTCCTTGTTCTCTAAACTTCTGAACCTAGAGGGGATGGTGTTAAAGAATAAGCAGGAAGTTCACTCCTCCTAATATTCTCATATATATTAGAAGCATTCTTTCTACACAATCAATCAATTATGGTAGTAATTCACTATAGTTCAAAACTGTACATAAATTCACACCTTAACTACACTTCTTCCACACTTCCAACAATCACATAAACCACATTGTAGCACAATACCTAGCATAATATATCATAACCACCACAATTTCATAAAAGTCAATACTCATCACAATTCTATAATAACAATACAAAATCCACAAGTTTGTCCAATTCAAGCTTAATATTCAACTTTAATGCACTACAACCATGTAATGAAAGAAATTAACTTACTTGGATAATATGGAACCCAAGATATATGCAAGTACAATTTTGTAAATCAAAGTCGTCAATTTTCTCCTTTTAAGTGTAGAAACTTGATGTTTCTAGGACGATTTTATATTTAAGGAGATGCGTTTTGTATTTTAGGAAAGGATTTAGTGTGTAAATGGTATTAGAGTTTGAGTTAAGAATTAGGTAAAATTTTGAGTTAAGAGGCAATAAAGAGGAAGAATTCAGGGTTTTAGGGAAGAAAAGGATAAGTTACGTTTATATAGTATTAGGGTCCTAGGATGAGCCTGGCATCGGACATACTTTAATACTAGCACTAGTTCGATTCTAATTCTTCAGACTGCTTCTCACTTATAAGACCAGCATTAGACATGCTCCTCATAAAAATGTTGGTTCTATTTTGTTTCCAAATTCTCCCTTATTTTGATTCAACACTGGTGCCTATTGATAGGGTCGGGTCCTGTGTCTAATCCCGAGTCAACCATTTAGGGTGGTTGAGTGAGGATTATACAAGTGGAAAGTTGAAAATTTCCATTGAAAAGAAACTTTTTCCTTTGATAATGGCGGGTTCACCGTGGAAAAGTAGTAGTTCGTCGCGGCAAAACTATGGAAATATTTTCAAGGACCTTTTGGGAGAAGTTCATCGCGGCCAACATCTGACTTCGTCACGGCGAAGTCTCATGGTTGAGTGATCGCACCCTTCGGGACAATTACGTCGTAACGAAAGTTAGGCTTCACTACAAAGAAGTTACCAAAAATTAAACAAAATATCCTTTGGAAGAGGTTTGTCATGGCAAAAGTTCTGGCTTTGCCACAGTGAAACCTTCGATTCACAACCCAGAACCTAACAATTCAACTTTATTAAACACTTCTATTTCTAACCAGAAAAATCAACAACTCCCACAAAGAAAAATATAAGCATACACAAAAAGGAACTTCTTCAATTCTGAATCTCATTACTAAAGCAAAATAGAGTTTGAACGAAGCTTTAATAACATATCAACACTACATCATTAGTTTAATACAAAATACATATGGATGCTTATGTTCGATATGCTGCTAAAGCTACCTAAAAGCAATTGAACTAACTTAATTACTAAATGTAGCTATCTCGGAGTTGCCAATTGCCTTGCAAGGATCAACAATCTTCTTATTTTGGACCTGAGGAGAAAATAATGGGTTGAGCTACAAAACTCATTGGCTAAGATATTTATAGCCATCGATAACGAGCCATACAATTAAGCATATATGTACATATATCTCTACATCTATACTTCAATCGAATTTAGCAATTTAATCATCAACAGTTCATGCTCAACACACACAGTTAAGGAAATCATCACATAACACATAACATGTGTATTTAAACATCAAAACATAACACTCAATTATGCATCATATTTGACAATTCAAAGATGTGATGTACAAACAAATGGCTCGAGAATCCTATGGATCGAAATGGAGAAACTGAAGTTTATACCAAGAACAAAATGAGTATGCTTCTTAAGATTTCATATGCCACAAGTGGGCAGCCGAGAGAAGGCTTAGTTAACGTGCACATAATGAACGAAATAGTTTCTCTCTTTCCCAAACACAAGCAAATTCTATGCTAAATTCAATTCATCATATATATTCATACTTTCATGCATCTCATGCTTTTTCCTCTTTTTCAAATATACAAAATGCCATAGCATCTCTCAAGGCATGACATGATAATACATCATAATGCATTTTGCAACATTCACAACAATTCAAATCCAAGCAATTAAGCATACACACATACAAGTAACAATTTGCACATCTCAACAATAACTATAAACATATTACCCACCTAAATTGCTTAGAAATCCAAGTTCAATTATGCCTTTCTTCTTGCTTTTGGATACGGTTTTCTTGATTTCCTAAAAACAAACCAAATTTCCATTTAACCAACATTCAACTGGATATGCATAAACTTTAATAATAAAAAAACAAAATTAAGCTTAAACTTAAGCTATCCATGGTTCATCTAGGTTAGAAAACTAAGACCTAGGTTAAAATCCATGAAAGATCAAAATGGGTTCTTCTTTCTCTTCTTTCTCTCTTCATTCCCAACACAAAAACCCATTTCTCTAATCCTTTTTCTAACAAAGCAAGAAGGAAAGATGAACTTATGTTAAAATTAGCCTAAATCTTCTTCCTTCCTAGTTTCCCATGATTTTCTTCTTCTTTTTCTATTCCTTCCCACTTTTTTATCTTCTCTTCTCTTCTTTCCCATGATTTCTTCCCTTCTCTTCTTATTCAAGAATACATTTTATTCTAGTCTTCCAATTTATTTAATCTTTCCAAATTTACCCTTCCTTCACTTAACTTATCTACTAACTCCTTTGTTCTGTTAAATACCATACTATACTCTAACTTAATTCTAGCATTTCCATTCAATGATTCTAATTTCTAATGATGCCCACTAAATTAATGAACTCAATTCTATAAAGAAAATAAATTCAATAAATCAATAAATAGATAAATAAAATAAAATAAAAAGTTAGGTGTCCAACAGATGTCCCAACTTGCAAATCGATGACAGCTAGCCTTTGTAATCCTTAATTTATACTTAAACTCAATTTTGCATCTTCTTTCTAACAAGACTTCTCCCCATAACTTTTGGCTTATTGAATATATTATATATTTATTTATTAATATAAAAGAATATAAAATTATAAACTAAACACATCAAATCAAAATTTTAACAAGAAAACTATATTAGTTATAAAAACTAACAAAAATCTTAAAATTTTTAAACCTCCCTAGTAAACTATGACATTACCCTCAATGAAAAGAAAATAAGGCGTGAAATTCAATTTAAAGGGGTAGTTAAGGTTGGGAATGCTCGTGTAAGTCCAAATAAGTATTTTTAGGTTAGACTTCAAGAAATCCCCGAAAAAGTTATATATAAACAAAAACACAACTTAATAAAGGAAATCAAAAATGAAGAAAGTAAAAGAAATGAAATGAAATGAAAGGTTATAATCATCAAGTTTCCTCCCAATAAGTGCTTTTTTAGAATTCATTTAGTTGGACTTACCTTCAAGATTTTTACTCATTTAGGATCATCTTTTATATGAATAATTTCCTTCCTATATAGAACATAAAAGAGAAAAGACACTAGTAGGATGTACTTTATCATCTATTAGTTATATAGAGTGCCAGTATCGAGGAAATGTCTCCAACTCTATGTCAAGTGCCTTTTTGGTAGAAGTTGAGGGCTTGAACTATACTCCTAACTTAAAAATCATCCATACTTGTATAATTAACCTCTTTTCATTTTATTCCTAACAATTTACTTGTTTTCAAAGAATCATCACCAATTGCCTTAGGTACTTCATGCGCATTGGGTTTAAAAACATCCATCCTACAATAGTCCTCATCTAAAGCAAGGGGCCTTTTCAATATCCTATAAATATGGAATTAAACTTTCTCTTTGTCTTCCTTAAATGTAAGCTTTCCCTTAGCCATATCGATTAGCAACCATCTTTACTCTCTTACTCGCTCAATTTTATCTATGGGTATCTTTGATTTTATAATCAAATTGAAGTAGTATATCCAAGTTGTCACTCTTAAATCTCTTATCTCTCATCAACTATCTAAAACAAATGAAAAAAGTATAATAAAAGAATATTAAAACTAAGTTCTCTAGCAACAACACAAAAAACTTGATCTAATTAATCTGTAGTCACGTAGAGTCAATTATAGAAAGTTTATAAAAATAGAATAATTTCAGAGTTTTGATCCCATAAAGAACTATGTCACTATAGCTATAAATTCTAGTTAAAAAATAAATCTAAAGAAAATCATATTTGAGAGAAGATAATTGTAGCACTCCACCCTCGCAAGACACGTACCCGATATTTTGAGTAATGTCCAAGTGTGACTCCTGCAAGGGTGGTATGCTTGAATAATCAAACATTTAAAACTTGGTACATTTTTAAAAAAAAAACAATATACACATAAACGGAAATCAACAATCAAATTTTAGGCCAATTCTTTTCTTTCATAACATCATAATCACATTTATTATACACTCAAGATCATTCTCATTTGCAAACATTTCCAGTTTGGAAAGTTAGTACACACTAAAACATATTCAAATACGCATCATACAAAAATTGTGAAATACTCAATTTGACACAAAAATAAGAAAATACAGATGCAGACGTAAACTTTACTCCAATTCTCTAGAATTTACCTCTTCTAGTGTTACATCATGCCATAATGATTCAACTAAAAAAATGTTTGAGGAAAAATGTGTAAATCATATGAGTGATGAATGCAAAAAAAATTTTGAGGATTTATAACACCGATGTTATTCATATCACTTCAATATGGAGATTTTTGCAGTATATAATGAAGTTTCACATCAGATATTAAGATGCAATTTGTTGCAACATTATAAAGTGATTTAGTATACAAAGGGATAATTAAAGCCTCATGAGCTAAATTTTGATACATGAATTAGAATTTTCCACAGTAGAAATTTGTGTTGAGGATTTGGAGACATTATAAGTACAGTGAAACATTTCAGATTTTATACGGATTATTAGAGTATGATATAATTATTGAGTTTGAAAGGAATGAAAATGAGACTGAGACGATAGGTAGAGTTACTAGAAGATTATGATGTAAAATGAGTATTTCTCAATAAAGCTAGTGTTGTAATCTAATGCTTGAACAGAAAATTCAATAACAAAATAACACAAATTTGGATATTGAGATTATCAAATCCAGTGCAATAAAGAGAATAGAATGTCAAGTTGAAATTGGGGCAATATGAAATATTATTAGCTACATTGGACTTTAAAATTGGTTTGCATGAAAAGATTATCAAATCACAAATTGAGGATCCAAAATTGTGAATCTTATTGAGGAATTAAAAATGAATTTAAGATGAAAATGATGTTGAAGTGTTATTATTCACATAGAATTTAAGATCAGATTCATATGAAAAATTTTGTAAAGCCTAAATTGAAAAAAAATCATTATCGTAGTGATGTCATTAGAATACTGTATGAGGCGTTATATGATAAAAAGAGTCATTCGCCCTTACATTAAATTAAATGAGGCCTAAAATAGTTAAAGACCAGAATAGATGGGAGATGTTGAGGATAGTGAAATTAATATGTATTTGAAACTAAGTGATTCAAGGAAGATAAATGAGTTAGATAGATTAACGCTGAAGATATAGAATATAGTGAGATAGACCTAAGAGTTATGTGTATTAACACTGAAGAGAAGTGAAAAATGAAATATTTCTGAGGGCATCACCTTAGCAAGAAGTGCTCAGATTAGGAAAAAGAATAAACTAAGTTCGAATTGTATTGGTCCACTTGAAGTTATTGAGAGCATAAGAACAATAACTTGTGAGTTGTATTATCACTAAAGATGCCAAATTCATAATGTGATGTATGAATACGCTAAGAAATAATGACATGATCTGACAAAGATGTATTGTCAACTTGCAAAGTGAAAATTTTGAGTAACCTGAATTATATTGAGGAAACAGTTAAGGCAGAATGATATTTGAAGTAATAATTAGAGGATTAATTGTTTACATTGATTATGGTCAACTAGAAGAAATTATTCGAGCGATGACGTTAAATGAAAAACGGAAGAGTAATTGAGGAAACAATAACCCTACCTTCCTGATCAATCAAATAAGAATTTCGAGAACGAAATTTATTAAGCAGGGGAGAAATGTAACATCCTATTCCCATATTAAGAGTTAGAACCCAAAAATATGGTACATGTGAGATTAAAGAGAGATTAAGAAAAAAAATGAATTTTCATGCTCATGCATATTGTTAGCATACACGCACGTATATTTGAATTTTTGCTCACATTAAAATAGCTGTACGTGCATTCATTAACCTTCTAGGTATAATTGATTATAAATATGATTATGTGAGAATTTTAAATTCATTGTATTGAAAATCGATGTGGAGAATATATATATATATATTGATAATTTTTGATGAATTTTACAGAAAATTTTCCAAAAATGTTAAGGTTATTAGACTAGGAAAAATGCCATTTGGCGGTGGAAGGAAATAGAAATGAAAAACTAATGATGTTGGAGAATTGTTAAAAAAATGATTTTTAGAAATTATTGACAAAATGACTTTGAAAATTTGGAGACGGTTGAACTAGCTTAATAAGAGAAACTAGTTTGAAGCATTAGGAATTAGACCAACGGATAGGTGACATGTGTCACTTGTCTTGTTTAAGTTGTACTACACAATTCTATTTGAAAGACCCAATTACTGTGTGGATATTGTCTCTTCATCGAGATTTTTCCTTATCTTCTGGAAGCTTCATTCTTTCAGAAAAATCTCTCACCCTCACAATGAAAGTTTTGCTCTCACTTTTCACTCACCATCTCTTTTTGTTATCTTCTTCACTATAACCAAAATACCTAACCCTACAACTCTTAACAGTTGATGATCGGGTATTATTGGAAAACTAGGGTTTACATGATCTCAAAGGTTTTGGAGTTTTAGACTAGTAAGCATTTTAATAGTTTTTCATTATTGCATAAGATGAAATATGCATCATGTTAGTTATACATTGAAGTTATAAAATGAAAATGTACGTGTGCTAAAAACGTGAGTGAAAAACCAGAGTATACAACATGTGTTGATTTTTCAGATTTGATGATAAAAAGGTTATGAGATAGTGTTAAAATTATTTTTGGAGTTGAAAGATCTTAGAAAACATGTACAACTAGGTGCATAAACTTTTTGAATAAAACAGAAATGAGGACTCTGTTTTCAATGTGTATATATATATGCATATACGTGAGTTTTGAGTATTTTAGAGATGAACAAAAATGAGTATAGAGTGGAAGAATAGTTGTAAGATGATGTTCTGAGATGATAATGAATGATTTAAAATGAAAGTTTGAGGAAGAAGTGAAAAAAAATGAAAACGTTGAAAGTGCAGAAAATGTGAAGATAATATGCGTGAGTGTGATTTTCTATTTTTTTTGTTGATTATGAAAAATGATAGATTTTGATTTGGTTATGATAAGTTGAGCTGAAATGAAATAGGAACAAAGAAGAAATATTGAGAAAATAAGCTAGAAGTGATAAAGTAAGCAAAGAGATTATTTAAGATGAAAGAGATGATGAAGGGTGCTAGAAAATGTACAGATACAGTGTTTCCACTAAACATGCATCTATATTTTTGCCATATCTTGGTATATAGACATCCAAAGGGGATGATTTTAAGTTCATATTAAACTGTAGACATATGGTTATATTTTTCTTGAAGGAATTAAAATTTAATTCTATCTCTATAAGTTTCAAATTTTAGCTCGAATTTGAGTTTATGGATTCTATCGTGGTTTGGAATAGTGTGTGGTGTTTTTGGAATAACTTTCAAAATATTGAACTAAATTGTATGAAATTGGTTTCATTAGAAACATAAGACATAAAGGAACAATTTTGTAGAAGCGTTTTTGCCTAAATCTTTCGTATTTCTTATCAAAATTTTCATGAAAGATTGACCTGAAGGTCTATTTTGAGAAGAAGAGACTCTGCAATGCATGAATTTGGAGAAGAAAAGAGGGGTTGCATGATCATTCTTGTGCACAATAGTGACATTTCGAAGAAGGATAGAAAAACACGATTGTGTACAAGCATGATCGTGACTTTTCTGAAACAACTTGAATCTCACGATCGTGCATAAATGCTTACTATAGTGGACTGATGTGAACATCCTTCACTCTTTTAGCTATATCTCCTTCATCCGACCTCCAAATGACATTAGACTTATACCATTGGACTCATAACACATTTCTACCTCTCCACGAAAAATCTTAGCATCTGAAATCATTCAGGAGAGATTGATTGATGAATTTGGGACATAATCGATGAGGAGTTCTGCAAAATGATAACTGGAGTATTTTCACTAAACATGCTTCGGTATTTTGGGCATAACTTGTTATGTAGTCTTCTAAATGAGATGATGTTTTATTTGGATTAAACTAGAGACATACTTTCTGAAGGAGTTGGGATTTAATTCTGTCTCTAGAATTCTAGATCTTTGAATTAAAGTGGAGTACAGGATACTATTTAAGCTTATGAACAGTCCGAATTATTTTGAATATAACTTTTAGGGTACTGAACCAAATTGAATGATTTTGGTGTTCTTAGAAACATAAGACAATGGGGAATAGAAGAAAGTGTCACCAAATTATCTCATTCACCTAATCAGAATGATCATGGAAAATTAACCTGAAGGTTTGGATTTTTGGAGGTGATATAGGATTGAAATGAGAGTTTGGATAATTGTTTAGTCTTGTAATGCTAAAATAACATTAATGAGTGAATTGTTGGTATTAAAGTACCAAAGAAATGCATAAAATGGAGATGAAGTGGTTCATATGATTAAAGTTGTGATTTAAGAAGAGGAGTAAAGTACATCTAGTAAAAGTGAATGAGAAATGGGTTATTATGAAAGCAAATGATGCTAAAAGTAAGAATGTGATAAAATGTTAAATTTGATAATATACCTAGGATTGTCCTGAACATGCATTGTATATATTCCATATACACACATGTACATCAATGAATATTTGTAATTGTGCAAAGTTATTAATGTGTGTATTGCGTAATTTTGATGTGTAGGATAAATATCTGCATTCAGACGTTTTCCAAATCATGGAAGCTAATGCTAATTTGGAGTGTACTGTGAGTAGGCCTAGATGGTCTTATTCACTATTTTTTATATTTTAACTTTCTGCTTTGAATTGCCATTGAAATGAAATGTGGTTGTTCTGATTCCAGACATTGAATGTCCGAGGATTTTGATAAATGCATGAATAATAATAGAAGTGCTCCTTGTATGTGAATTTGACAAAATATATGATACACGAATTGCTTGTCAAATGTCGAACCGAGTTTCGAAGAGAAATGTGAATATGCATATAAATGAAAAAATGATTCTCAACTTTAATGTTGAATGCTGGACTAAGGTCTGATGATATGTGTAAAGTGAAATAAAGTAATTAATTGAAAAGATGTGAATGTGATGCATTTCATCTCATGAATGCATGAAAGACAAAGGCTATTGTGACTGGAGTAGCCAACGAAAAAAAGCTTAAAGCTCAAAATGTGAACAAGAGCTTAAAGCTCAGATTGTGAAAAGGAGCTTAAAGCTCATAAAGTGTATAAGAGCCAGAGGCTCAATATGTAAAATGAGTATCCCCAACGGATACGAGTAGTTATTAATAAGCCCGATATCCACAATAGATACGGGACAGTTATAAGCACTCGATCACAAATTGAAAGTGAGTCTTATAAGCATTACATATGCATTTGATGTGTATGTTTTGAATAGTGTGACTGATTTTCTGAATGTGAGATATATTTCAAACGAATGTGAAATATATATGACTCAATGTGATTATTAGATAAAGGATGTGAATTATATGTTATGTGACTAACTCTCCCAAAATTTGCAATTTTTCAGGCTTAGAAGAGTTATCCCGTTAGGCTAACGGGAGTACAGACACTACATTCGCATAAGAGGTAGAGGTCAGGATCAGTTTACATCTGCATTTGTACCTTCTTATCTATGTATCAATTTGTTTATTTTGTGATTTCGGTACAGTATGTATTTGAATATTTTTGTATGTAGTAACTGGTGAAATGTTGAAATGTTTTGTAAAAGAGATTGATGAAAGTGTAATGACAATTATGAGTGTTTTGTATTTGAAATGGGCCCTAGTGATAAATGAAATTCTGACAATCTGAAAAATGTTATGAAATAAAGTGGGCCTAATTTGATGATTGAGTTCCGCATACATGTGCATTATTTAAAAGAAGAAAAAAATTTGTAATGAGATTTTACTGACTGAGTATACTGGCATGCCACCCTCATGGGACACGTACCTAGATATCACTCAGGACATCGGGCATGTGTCTGACGAGAGTAGGGTGCTACAATAATTATACCACTAAACTAACAAAAAGAATGTAGATAAGTTAGGTGAGGAAAATCAATAACTCAAATTTTAGGTCTTTTGGGTTCATTTATAAGGAATTGCAATTATCACACAAGTTTAATTATCTAGGTTAAAATAACAATTAACCTAAAGTATTTATACATAATGTAAAAGCATATAGATATATCTAATTTATGCAACTACTACCTTTCAATGTGTAATTCATCCTAATCAAATTTATTAGTTAATATATTTGATTATCACCAAAGTCTATGATACTATCATTCTTTATCGTTATAGTGTTTATTCTTTAAGTGCATGAATTCTAGTTCACCTCTTCATCCTTTATACGATCCTTATGATTGAATCTATGTTGGTCAAACATAAACTTAATAATTAAAAATGAAGAGAATAAATTCAACTACGTTATTAATAATTAAAGATTCCTTAAAATTATGTTTATAACCCTAACTAGGGTTTTTAACCATTAAACATAGTGAAATCAAAGAATAAAAAAACTAATCTCAATATAATGGAAATAGTAAAAGAAAGGATTAACATAAGTTGTCATTAGTTTCTGCAATCTTGCACTAAATCTTTATCTAAGGCTAAGAAAGGCTACAATTATACAAAAACAAAACAAGAAGGCTATTAAGCACCTTCCAAAAGTTTCCTAGGTAAACCTAAGACAAGTGTTTGTAATTTGGATTACAAAACTAGAGTCCTAGGCTACCTGAACTTAAGAAATAACATTTTTTGTAAAGTTTGCATAAGAACCAATGTCAAACCATAATCATCTCTTTAAATTTGTATACATTATGGTTAATAGATAGATAACATTTGACACCAAAGTATAATTGGCACTGGTTTTGTTTTGTTTCTTCTTTGTAAACTATTCCAGTGTTGATCCAATATCAACTTTGTCACCATTCTTATTTTGTTTCTCAGCTTCTTATACTATTATAAAAAACAAGCACTTATCTCTATGTAACTTTATTGCTAGTTATGTCTTATTCCACCAACTTCTCCACTTTCGACATCTTCGAGACATAATTAACTTCCTATATCTTCTTAAAAGATTTTATCTATCTTCCTATCTTTTAAATTGCTCTAATATCTACTCGATTGTAAAGTCACAGAGATGAATGCACTTAAATTTGTAGTTTCTCCTTAAGATCATCATGTACAAGATAATGAAGTAAACATAGGAAAATAGTATAAAATTCATAGTAAATATGTTATAAAAATTCCAAATACTAAGTAGCCCAACCCCAAATAACTTGTAAAATATAGACTTATAAGAACTTACAATTAATGATAAGGAAAACTCAGCAAATCTCTTGAGTTGATTTCAACTACGAATGGATTTAGACCAATAGTTTCTAGTCTTAAGCATAATACATTTGAAAAATGCCTCTAGATGTAATATTATTTAAGAAATAAAGAAAGTTTTATAAAGAGAAAAAGAGGCTGATATTTTAGAATAAAAGAGGTCCACTTAATTGTTAGTATGATCCATAGAATGTCTTTTTTAATGAAACAAAGTTACATACAAAATTCAAGTCATTTTAAGCATAGGGATACGTCTACAACTACCTATGGTGAAGATGAGTTCTTTATGTTAAAGATTATGATGATTTGCAAGTATAAAGGAGATATCAATCAAAGATGATGAGTTCTTTGTGTTGAAGATTATGATGATTTGCATGTATAAAGGAGATATAAGCCAAATATAATTTGTTGACATTTAGATTATATCAACTTGTCAAAACTCAATAAAAATTACTTTTAGACTTCTTTATCTCATTAACTGGCTTAATAATTCCTCATTTTAACTTAACTTTCCTTCTTCAAATGGAGGATAGATGCCTCTTTATATATATATGACCCTAAGATAAAATATCAAAGAGATGCTTATGTAACCCTCAATATTAGATAATATAATAAAAGGTAAACACTCTAGCCAAAAATTTTTATAAGTTAATTGATAATCTTGGAATCTCTTTATGCATTGACATCCTTAGCCATGTAAGGATGATAGACAACTGAAGACAAAATTTTAATAATTTTAACCCTGAAGACATTAGTTTGTACATATTAATAACTAATGTTTGACAACAAAATGTTATATGTAGTATTGAGGTGGTTTAACGATATAGATATGTTGCTTGCAAATAAGCTTCTAGTATTACATGTAGAGGGACTGCTAATATAAGTTTAGTATTATTATAATAGAAGTGTGTGTTGATTGAAACCTCCCTTCTCCTTATAATACCTCTTTATCCAAAAAATTTGGTATTAAAGCACTTAATTTAGATTTGGGAAGACAATAAAAATGACGTTTATAAAAAGAAGGGTTCATTAAAAGTGTTTCTCTAAGTTTAAGATGATAAACTCATTAAGAAGGTTGTTTATAAGATTATTCTTTAAGTTCATGAAAAGAGAAAAGAACTTGTCGAGGTGCGTCTTAAGGAAAGAATTCACAAAAGCTTATAAAGATAAGAAGATGTCTTCAAAATAATTGAAGTTAAGAATATAATAATAGGAATGAAGCACCTACTCAAACTATATGAGCTTCTAATCAAGGGAAACATGAAGAGGGACCTAGACAAATTGCAAGCAATTCAAAAATGTAAAAATTTATTAGAGATCTATAGAAGAACATTAAAGGACCATTAAAAAAAGGGTAAATCAAAGAACGCCAAAGAAGCTTTTAATGAAATAATTATGGATCTTTATACAAGGATTAAAACTTTGCTACTACAAAAGAATTATTCAAGGCTTCAATTTTTATTCAAGTGAAGGAGTAAGCTATAAAAAGAAGAAAAAGAAAGGAACTAGTTAAAAATTAGAGAATTAGGTAACATGGTATCAACGAGAAATGAATTATATATGTGTTCCAGAATACAATACCATGTTGGTCTTGTATTAGTTATGTTTATTAACAAAAAAAATGCTAGAAACAAACTAATATTAAAGATAAAGTGAGATCAATACCATATTCATCTTTATCCATATTCATCTTTATTGAGAACTCATAAAGTTCCAAAAGCTAACTAACACAAGCCAACACTAGAAATGTGGATTAAATGTTTTAAGTTCAAATTTCAAATTTCTATTTAAAAAATAAAAGGCTTTTTAAAAGTTGTTTAGTCATTTTTCTAGTTAGATTATAATATGAATGTTATTTTTCTTTTAGGACTCTAATTCTTAGGTAATTTACACCTATAAATGGTTATATGATTAATGTAATTAGAGGATGGTATTATTTCGTTAATCAAAAACACTTTGAGAGATTTTCTTCATTTTTTGATTAGAGAAACTCTTTTTTTAGGTTCTCTAGTAACTTGTTATCATATTTGACTTACTAATAGCAACCAACCTCATATTCTTATCACATTTATCTCATCTTTTCTATAGGTGAGGTAATTCATATCCTTCTTTTATGTTATAACTCCTTTTTCTTAAATCAAACTTGCTTACTATAATAATCATTGGTTTTGTTCATACTAGTATTCATATTGGTGAGGGTCATATCAAAATTTGATACCATAGCCTTTTTTTATATTTAGACTTTTTTTGAATTTTTTTTTCATAGTTTCAATATTCTTATATCTTCTTACCAAACATTTAAGTTCCTTAGGTTTTATTACCATTCTTGTTTTTCGTTTCTTGATTTTATAAGTTAAAAAAAAAACAAAAAACGAATTTCAATTTCAATTTCAATTAAGAGAACCCTTGATTTCAAATTATAAATTAGTTACCTTAGTTGTCATCTTATTGCAATTCCAATAATATTTTATCAAGATAAGCTCTTAAAGAGTCTCATCTAAATCATACATATAAGCCTACAAAATTATTTTATCCTTTACAAGTAAGGGTTTAATTTCTTCTCTAAAGAGAATAAGTTATTATATAAAACGTATTCGTTCTATTTTTTCATTGTTCTTGATTTTTCTTTCTTGTTTTAATTATTTCTTGTTGATTTCCTATTCTTCTTCTATATTTGATCTAATTGGGTTTTATAGAGATTAATTTTTAGTTTTTATTTTTCTTGCTTCCTTAGTCTCTAATTACTTTTTGTTTGTTTATTCATTTCTAGTTTTCTTCTTTAGGGATTATTAGGCAAAGGGGACGATTAAAACTTTCTTCTTTAGGGATTATTAGGCAAAGGGGACGATTAAAACTAACATTCTTAATAGACTAACTAGCTTGTGCAGAACCTTTAACCAAGAGTTTAGGTTGTGAGAAATAGTGAATTTTGAGAGAGACACTTAAGGATTTTCTTTTTTTCTTTTTTTTCTACTAATAATTTCTTGGAGGTTCATTATGTCTCAAAACTAAGACTAAAACTCTTCCAAAAATAAATAAGGAAAGAGGATAATAGAGTGGTAATAAACCAAGTGTTTACCATGGTTATAATACAAGATCATTATGAGCATCTCATTAGATAATTTAGTGTAAAGTGAGGGTAAGTTAAAAAAAACATGAAGATGTTGTAACTAGTTTACAACATAACTCACTTTTACCTACTAAAGTGAATGCTTTTTAGATTTATGACGAGGCTAAAAATGTTGCCAACTACTTAGGGAGTTAAACCTAAGGTGAGGTAGAGGAGAAAATTAGTATAGGAAGAGGTAAAATAAGGAAACAAGGAGGCGGCAAATCTAGTTAATGCTATAATAAAGGGTATAGGGACAGGGTGGATAACAATATGGGTAGCACTAAGAAGAAGACACCACTTTTATAGGAAAGAAAATCCCATATGCCTATTTATGAGTGAGAAAACCACGTAGAGTTTGTTTTTTATTGTTACAACTTTTTAAATGAGAAAATTATT
Source organism: Erythroxylum shatona (assembly GCA_027568895.1). Lineage (NCBI taxonomy): Eukaryota > Viridiplantae > Streptophyta > Magnoliopsida > Malpighiales > Erythroxylaceae > Erythroxylum > Erythroxylum shatona. The sequence goes on along the minus strand of JAOSBK010000005.1, from coordinate 9,644,937 downwards.
AAATTGATTGGTTTGGGTTTAGCAGTTATATCGTGAATTAGTGAGATAAACAAATCCTTACTAAGAGAAGAAACTAAGAGCCACCTATCAGAACCTAAGAGGAAATAGAAGTGGTGACGAAAAAATATTTTGTGCCAATTTTGTACCATAGATATCTCTATTAAAGACTATAAAAATTAACTTAAAGTTCCAAGAGTATGGAGGAGTATCATAAGGAAATGGAGGTTGAAATAATTAGGGTGAATGTGGACAAAGTTAGGAAAGCAATAATGGCTTGCTTCATTTATTGACTAAATTCAAAAATTACTAATGTTTTAGAGCTACACCATTATGTGGAACTAGATGATGTAGTTCATATGGCCATAAAAGTAGAAAGATAACTCAAAAAGAGGTATATTGACTATTTTGGAGTTTTTAATGTAGGTTCTTTGTTATGGAGCAAATCATGGAGCAAAAGGATAAGAAAAATCCAAAGCCTAAATATAAAGTAACCAAACTATAAGTGTAAACACTAAGTGGAGGAAAGATAAACAAATCCTTCTTCAGTAAGATATCAAGTGCTTTAAATGCTTGAGAAGGCATATAGTTTCACAATATCTCAATAAGAATTTCATAATATTGAGGGATGACAGAGAGTATATATTCAAGAATAAAGAGGAGACAGAAGAAGATATGCATGGTTTAGTGACTGCTAGTAATGATGAGAGTGTTGAGAGGCCTAAAGAGAGAAGGATATTAATCACTAAGAAGCCATTGAGTATATATATGGAAGACAACAAGATAATCTCTTCCAAATAGAAGGAGTTGTGCAAATATAGCTAGTGTGGATGAGAAGTTAGAACTACCAACTACAAAATATCCTAAACTGTACAACTTATAATAGTTGAATAAGAGTGGGAAGGTTTGAATAATGAAAAAAGTACTAGTTTCTTTCTCAATTTGGAGTTACAATGATTAGGTAAAATGTGATGTAGTACTTATGTATCCTGGTCATAATCTTTTGGAGTGTCCTTGGCAATTTAAGAGGAGAGTTATATAAGATGGATACAAGAATCATTAGTCCTTAACTATGAATGGCAAATCGATTACCTTTACTCCAGTACAACAAAATAAATTCCATGAATATCACCTCAATATTATGAGAATGAACAAGAGAGAATGATAGGAAATAAATGAAAGCAAACATATGAGAATAATTTCAAGGACTTTAGGCAAAGCAAAAACGAGAGATAAACATGACGAGAAAGGATAGTTTTAGTAGCAAGAGTGGGGGATGTGAGAGATACCTTATTGGTTGAGGGCTAAATACTTTCTAATATTTGCAAAGATTCTTTTCTTTCTTTTAATGTTGATACTAATGATACTTTAACTAGTGTTGTTATTTCTCTTTTAAGGAATTTGAAAATCTCTTTCAAGAAGATATTTCAAGTAAATTACAACCTATAAAAGGAACAGAGAGAACCAAATCAATTTCATCCTTTGGAGCTTAAATTCTAAGTCAGACAACATATGGACCAAATCTGGAATATCCAACAAAGATACAAAAATAAGTGTAAGAACTTTGAGAGAATGGCTATATGAGAGACAACTTAAACCTTTGTCTTATGACTATTTTGTTAGCACAAAAGAAGGATAGATTTTAGAAAATCTATGTAGATTATTACGCCACTAAAAAAATCATTGTCAAGTATAGATATCCTATTCATATGTTAGATGATATGCTTGATGAGTTGTATGGTACAAGTTTATTCTCTAAAATTGATATAGAATCTAGTTACTATGAAATTATGATTGGAGTAAGTGATTATTGAAAATTTGCCTTTAAAACTAAATATAGTTTGTATGATTAGTTAGTAATACCTTTTAAATGCACCTTGCACTTTTATAAGATTAATGAACAATGTTTTATGTTAGTTTTTAGGAAATTGTTTTTCATTTTGATGATATTTTTATCTAAAGCAAGATCTTAGATAAGTATATTGAACATTTATGAAAGGCTTTACATATGTTTAAGTAAGAAAAGTTATATGTGAATTTCAAAAAGTGTTATTTTTGAAATAAAAAGGTTGTATTTCTTAGTTATATGGCGAGTACAAAAGGAATAAAAGTAGATGAGGAGAAAGTGAGAACTATCAGAGAGTGGCCAATACCAAAAACCATATGATAGGAATTTTCATGATTTGTTAAGGACCTGAGCATAATTATTATAACTCTGACTAACATAGTGAAAAGGAGTTTCAGATTTAAGTGGGTTGATGATCCAGAGAGTTTTTAACTTATCAAAAGATATGTTTGGACCTTTTATTAGCTTTATCTAACTTTACCAACTCATTTGAGACTGAGGATGATGATTTAGGAATTAGTGAAGTTTTAATGCAAGATAGGAAACCAATAGCACACCTTGGTGAGAAGCTTAATAGGGCAATCTTGAACTACCAAACTTGTGATAGGGTAGTGTATGCATTGATAAGAGCATTAAAGACTTGGTAACAATACTTACAATGTAAAAAGTTTGTGATACATATAGACCATGAATCATTAAAATAATACTCAAGGTCAAAGTAAGATAAATTCGAGGTTAAAGTAAGTTAAGCAAGGGACACACCAAGTGGGTGGAATTCCTTAATGCTTTATCTATGAGACATGCTTTGTTAAGTACTAAATTGATGCATTTTGAGTATATTACAAATTTATATGTAGATTATCCATATTTTCGTAATATGTTTAAAATATGTGAAAATTCTGCATTTGTAAAGTTTTATAGGCATGGAAAATAATTGTTTAAAGAGAACTTATTATATATGCCTCATAGTTCTTCAAGGGAGTTACTTACGAGAGAATCACATCAGGGAGGCTTAATGGATCACTTTAAAGACCCTTATGATTTTGATTGAACATTTCTTTTGGCTATAAACAAGGAGAGATGTAGAGAGAGTGTGAAAGATATATTACATATAGGCAAGTCAAATTTAGAGATCAATCATATAAATCATACATACCTGTACCTATAATTAGTGAAATATAGGTAAATCTTTTGATCAATTTTGTTTTGGGTTTATATAAGTTGACAAAGGGTAAGGATTCAGTTTTTCGTATTAGTGGATAAGTTTTCCAAAATGGTATATTTCATCATATACTAAAATACCAATGATGGATCCAACATTACTTAATTGTTCTCGGTGAAATTATTAAAATGCATGGAGTTCCTAGAACCATTGTTTCATATAAGGATATAAAGTTCTTGAGTTATGTTTAGAAAAATTTATACAAAAAGTTGAGAAATAATTTATTATTTTCTACAACTTGCCATCCGTAAAATAATGGTCAAACCAAGGTAGTTAATAAAACTCTAAATGATTTATTGTATGTTAGTATTGATAGAAATATTAAAACTTATAGTCTTTGCCTCTCACTGAATTTTTTAAAAAGTTAAGAGTTAAGTATAAGAATTTGTTTAATATTATATATATGTATATGGTCTTTTAGTATTATATACAGAGGAAGTGCATTACAAATATAGTATTATACTAAGGCTTTTATGGGAACTTTAGGAGAAAATTAATCAGATTCAAGTGAACCCATATGCAATTAAAATATTATGTCTCAATTCAAAATCTTAAAGTAATGGGTCACGAATGGGATTACTCAACTTGTAAGTTTTTGATATCTGCCTCTCACACCTTAATAAGTTATGAATGGAACTACTTCACTTGTGAATTTTTCCTCACATATCTTTCTTATTCTAATGAAGAATTTTTGTGAGGACTCGAGAAAAAATTGGAATAAATTTAACTGAGTTCATATAGAATTAGAATATCATATATCAACCTCCAACTTTAAAATAATAAGTTATGAATATTATCTTTCTATCTCACTAACTTTATTTTTAAGCACCTTTCCTATGTAAACTGTATTTATAAATTTATACATTATTATAATAAAAGTATATATATGTTGATTAACATCCTCCCTCTTGCTATAATTCCTTTAAAAGAAATTACTTACCTCTTTCTTCTTCTTTGTCCAACACTCCTTCCATTCAAGTCATCAGCTCATAAAACTTTTTGAGTCATTCAGTCAGTGACATTATCACCTCCATCACCTAAGAATGACCTTAAAATGTCTGCTCACGAGCAACTTGAAAATATGTACACAGAAGATGATGATAGGCCCTGTTAACCGATGATGATTGGATTAAATCCTAAAAAGCACAGACAAGGACATGGACACGTGACACGGACACGGATACGAACACGAACACGGACACTGGGATACATCAACTTCTAAAATTAGGTGTATATATATATATATATAATAAAATTTAGAATTAAGAAAAAATTCAAAATTTATAATATGATATATATTGATTTATGTGTTTCAAGACTTCTAACATCTTGATAGTTCATACATATTTGATACTTTATAAGCCCCTCTCAAAAAACATGGAGCATATATTCTATGGAGTATATATTCCATTAAGCAATGTTCGAGCAGTCTCCAGATGTGTCCACCGGGTGTCAATGGGTGTCCGCGTCAATGGGTGTCCGACACGCAGACACGGCTCCATTTTGCCGTGTCCGTGCTACATAGATTAAATCTAAGGCAAAGAAATGTCCGGGAAGTGGCATTCACGAGATTCAACGAAAGTTGTTGAACTTCATCTGTAACACCCCACTCCCGCATGACTCGAACCCGACATCGATGGTGATATCCGAGTCCATGCCTTACGAGGGTGGCGTGCTACATCACTCAGTCAAAACTCAGTATAAATTGTTTTTGAAAACACAAACATACACTATGCGGGAATCACTTAACATACACAAATACCGGTATAAACAATGACCACGGGGGCCCTTTTCATTATACAAATTAATCCAATCCGTTGACTTTACAAATTGACCCAATCATTTGTACAAAAATTTAGAAAAATAAAATCAAAATTTTATCAGACACTAATGCAGAAGCGAACTGATCCCGACCTCTTCTCTCACTCACATGCGGTTGCTATACGCTCGTTGCCTAACGGGGTATTCTTTTGGGTCCTGAAAAATAATTGCAAATTTTGGGTGAGTTTTGCGAACTCAGTGAGTGACCATCATCGATGGTTCACCCA
>JAOSBK010000005.1:9616533-9632140 GCA_027568895.1 Erythroxylum shatona | reverse complement strand
TCGAACTCATTTTTCGATATATATATATATCGATGATGGTTAAAGAGACCTCATTGGAATACATTAACGTCACATGGTTCCGTTTAAGATTTGGGTTACGAAAACTGGCCCAACATATCAGCTTCTATCTAGGGTTTCATAAAAATCGCCAAATTGATCGAAAAGGATAATGGTAAAGTAAACAGACACTAACATCATTGAGGGCCGGGGCCACCATCGAAGCCAAGAGAATCGAAGTCACAATCCACAAGGCGAGTCTGGTGGTTGGCGTCGGCCTCCTCGTGAAAGTCAAGACCTTTAGTCTTCTTAGGAGAGGAGGAGAAGGAGGATGCTACGTCGGTGATGGCGGACTTGAGCTTGGGAAGATGGGTGGCGCAAGGGGAGGCATCGATGTCGTCGTCCATCAAATTGTCATCCTCGGGCTCAAAGTCCACTGCCTCAGTGTCGGCGTTGGCCGTAATGTTGTTATTCTCTTAAAAAACCTTTGGTTTCAATTCAAGGGATTTTAAGGGTGTGGGTTGAGGAAACAGAGAAACGAGAGACTTGCTTTTCGATGTGTAGTGGTCAAATGTACAATCACATTTAGTAAAAACTTTTATTTATTTTTAGTGCCAATTTCCTTTATAAGTACGTGTTTTAAGTATAACATTTGTTTTAGAAGGCTTTAGCGACATTTTGTTGAACAAAACGTCACAATTTTTATTTTGTGACATTTTAATTAAAAAAACATCGCAAAAAGTGTTACAAATTTACGATGTTTTCATAAAAAGTGGCAACAAATTCAAACTTTTTGACATTTTTTTAACATCATAAAAAGTCTTTACATTCAGTGGCATTTTATCAATAAAATGTTGCGGATTGTATTATTTTTTTTAGTGCCTTCATTTTTTTAAAGCCATTAAAGCACCTTCGTTTTTGCCCTATCTTCTCCTCTCTTTTGACATTTTGATTCAATCTTCTCCCTGCGATTTCTCTTCATCTGGTGAATATGGTTAAGCTTTTTATTTTTCTTCTGTCATTAAAGCCAAAAACATATGGGATTTTATGTTATTGAGGGATGTTTCTTGTTGATTTGTTTAGGTTAATTGGTGATGATAATAGTTGAATTGTGCAGAATATGTGTTATTATTGTTGAACTAAGGGAAAATAGGGAATTGTTTTTGTTATTTTAAGTTAAAATGTGGCTGCCTATAATGTGTTCGACAAAAGTCCTAAATTGTTTTCTTTGGAATTGATTATATGTTCTTTACATATGAAAGTTTCTGTTATGTTAAAAGTTACAAATTTGTATCCTTTTAGTTCTTCCTTTTTAGAGAATAATGGTACCTTTTATTTGAATGTTGTGGTAAAAGATAATATTAATTTAAATTAATTAGTTAGTTTTTATTTATTTATAATGATTCATTTATGGTTTTATGTATTTACTACTATTTTTATGGTTCCTATTAATATAAATTTAATATGTTAAAAATATTAAAAGACATAAAACATTGAAGATTTTATCATGAAATCAAATCATATCTAAAAGAATTGATGATTTGATTATAAAGAATTAAGTACTAAGATTAAAAAAATTAAGGCCATAAAGAAGAAAATTATTTAATGTTTTATGGTGTTTAATAAAATACAAAAATAAACATACTAACAACTCTCCTTAAAAAGTAAGTTTATATACTCAATCCTAACTTGAGACATGTTCATTAAGGTTTGATCTTCCTTTGCATTCAATAAGGTTTCTAATATGCTCTTTGATGTGCTTATCGAAGCTTGATTTTCATGTATGTTTTCAACCTCCCCATTGAAACCCTTCTTAAACTTCTTACTTTTAACTTTTGAAATTATTCTCACTTAGAAGCTCTAGCTATAAGGATTATCATTATTCCTTTAAATAACTTGAAATGTACCATCCCTTTTGTTGTAATTTATAGTGCCTTTTAAAAAAATCTTTCATTCCTTATGAGTAGTATATTTTCATATATTTTCTTAATTGTTTTCTTATCCACTTAAACACCTTTTGTACTTAAAAAATCTTTCATTCCTCGTAATATTACTCCCTTTTGCATATTAAAGTGTTTTTTCTTTATTTTTCTCAATATTAACTTCAAATTTAATTTAAATTCTTGCTTGGTCTCAACTTCTTTCCTTTCCCACTCTCTTTTTCTTTGGAAGTCTTAATCTCAATCTTTCTCTTTTTTTGAGTCTTTGTCTCTCTCATTGATCTCATTCCATTAGCTCCCTTTAAATTCAATTAGTTTTCATAAACATATTTTGGTATCACTTTTCTAATATAATGTCACGACTTCCCCAATGTAATATAACCAATAAGCATTAATATTACATAACAAAATACTTTATCTTTATACACTTTTGACCCAAAAATAAACCAATGCATATATGTGCATATTGATCCATATTCATTAATCTATTAATACTCACATGATATCAAATGTTTTAAATGCGTATATTATTGTTCCATACGTAATCATATTATATACCTTATTGAAATGAGTCTATTATCATTCCTAAAAATGTCACTCTTCTTTACAATCTCCAACACATGAAAGTCTTAGGCTTTGCGAAAGACTTTTATCCTAGTTTGACAAAGCAAGTAATCAACATAGCAACTTGAATGTATTGGCCTTCTTAGCCTATTAATTAATCATATTGTATTATATTAAATACGAATTTGTCTTTTTTGTAGGCTATAATTTGTGTTTTAGAGTGTCAATAACACACCAACCTTGTCGTTTTTCTTTGTACTCTACGATTGTCTGTTCATCCAAGTAAGTCGTCCAACTAACATCCACATATGTTTTGATTTAATAGTACATGAGTTTTTGTTCAAGTTTTGTGTGATTGCAAATGATGTGTTGGTTATGTTGTGGTTTGTAATATTCTTAGAAGCATAGGATGGTATATAGGATGAAAACTTGTGATGTAGCTCCGATGAGGCTTATCAAGTAAATGTATTCCTTTATCAAAGAACTATAATATAACCTAAACAAGTAAGTGTATCCCTTTTTTTATATAAAATGAAATACAAAGCAAGTTACATAATATGACACAGGAAACAAATCCCAGCCATGTCCTCTAAAAGGAATGGAAGGCACCCTATAGGTGTGGAATTCAGAATGGAAATGCCAAGGTCGAAATGGATCGTTGTATTAGCAAGCCAATCTGCACATCGATTGCCCTCGCAATATATATGTCGGGTCTTGACAATCCAGTTTCGCGTAGGCATCTCATTGATCCCCATGATGAGGGGACTGTGAGTCATTATCCTCGTAGTATAAGATGATAGAACAGTGACTACCATGAGGAAGTCTATCTCGCGTTCAATTCGACGGTAACCAAGATCCCAGCAAGTTTTAGGCCATATAAGATTCTCCAGAGTTCTGCGGAATTGGAAGAGCAACAGCTAATATTGTGGACAAATCCTCCAAGCCAAGCATCTGTGCTGTCTCGAATGAGACCTCTTGTTATTGCCGAAGAATATGATCTTTTGCAAACACTGTCTATATTCAGTTTCACCCAGCTTTGGGGGGGTTTAGTCCATCCGACGAGGTGTTCAAGTTGAGGTCTATATCCCATAGTAGCGCGGCCTTGCCAAACTGAAACCTGATAGATCTGTTGGACATAATCAAGAATGTGTTGTTCAAGTTAGAGGCCGAATCTCATTTTGGGTTCCTCATGAGAGTTGTAGGTCTAGATGTCTTCTTTCTAATGGTCCAAAAACGAACTCAATCCGACATCTAGATTAAAAGTTATGGTAATCGTGCCAAAAGAGGTTCAATTTGATTTTGGGTGTGAACATAGTCTACTCTTTTGGGCATAACTCCCGCATCCGACCTCCAATTGAGGTGATTCTTGGACCAATGGGTTCCTAAGACATATATCTTCTTCTCCATAAAACTTTGTACCATTTGGAGTTGAATCGAGGAAGTTTGCATTAAAGTGAGTGAGAGGTGGTTAGGAGAGCATGTTTGGGGTATGAGCTCTTTTAGGCTTTTTAAGCATATCTTGAGTTATATAACTCCGTTTGAGGTGATTCTTGCTTCAAAACAAACTCGAAACTTAAAGCTACAAATTTTATGAATAAGTCAACTTATGATTTTGGTGGTTAATTAGTGTGCACTCACCACGATTGTGGAGTGACAGCTAAGAACCCTGCAAGGTAATAAGCACAAGGTTCATGATTTTGCAGGAGTTGGATTCCAGAAATAAGTTTTCTTTCGTGGTGAGGAATCTCTCCCTCATGGGATGCACGTCCAGATGTCACGTAGGACGTTGGACCTATGAGCCACTGGGGCGGGGTTCCAACATTTAAAAAAATTTACACGGATTCGGATAGGTTTAGTCTAGAGTTTTCAACGCGACGTTTTTCTAAATGATTTGTTTCAGATGTCGGAATTAAGTTTTTATTCGTGAATGATTCATTTTTTTCAATCTGTTCATTCGTTTCCGCCTTCGATTTCCGCCGTCAGTTTGTATTCGCATTCGATTTTCGATTTAGTTCGTTTTGTGATCCGCTCCGATTCGATTCGTGTCCGTTCTTTTGGTTCGTTTTGATTTCTGATGTGTGTTTTCAGTTTTGAGATCCGTTTGTTTTCCTTCCTCTTTTGTTACGTTCGTTCCCTTATGTTCCGACTTCCTTCCCCGGTTGGGGTCCAGTTCTCGAGATCAGGTTCCAACACTTAAAGTCAATCAAAGTTGTACATTAATCTCCTATTCCTATGAACTATAAGCTTTAAGCATATCTACAACAATCAAGACTATTGGCAACTCACAAACGTGGTCCTTAGCTTCTACCTCCTTAGCTATCAAATGCTATATCGGTATATTCCTACTAGGATGTATATCATAGGTTGTTATTTATGCTTATCTAACGATCTCTTTGCTCAATCATCTTTATTGATACACATACTTCTTATTTCAATCGCAAAGTATCATTCTTCCTATTCGATCTCAAAATTCGTATTCATTTCCAATTTCTTAGTAAGATTCACAATTTCTAAATCCTCAATTTGAGCTTTGTTCATGTGAAACTGATCTTAATTTTCAGTGCAGCTAATAATGCTTCATTTTGCCCCAAATTTAACTCCATTATGCATTCTTTATTGCACTAGATTTGCTAACCTTAATATCCAAATTCGTGACATATAGTTATTGAATTTTCTATTCAATGCATCTAATTACAACACTAGCTTTACTAGTATATTACTCATTTGTATTTATTGTCTTAGTCTCGTATTAAATTCTCTCAACTTAATAATTACCTCAAAGTTTAATGTTGTATGTGTGTGTGTGTGTGTGTGTGTGTGTCTATATATATATATATATATATCCTAGATGTTTCTGTATATATAATGTCTCCAACTTTCAAACAATCACTACTGCAACAAGTTTCAATTGATGTATCAAATAATCAACCCATAAGGTTTCAATTGTCGCCATGTACATGAAATCACTTTATCATGTTGCATTGGATTTGATCCTAATCTCTTATACAACATCATTGTATAACTCTAAAATCTCCAAATCCAAACGATATAATTAATATTGGTGTTATAATTCCTTAAAATTCTCTTTACTTTCATTACTCATATGATTTACATGTTTTTCATGAAGTATTCAAACTATTCTTCTGAACTTTTCGAATACATTTAATATATCATCAAATTTTGCTTGGATCTCTTTAATCTTTAATACCATGGTACTGTTTATGCATTTGTTAACTCGAACAAATATTTTCGAATTTCCATATGCCTATGATTAGTTCTCGCAATTCCTTAAATAACTAATTCCTCATTGAGGTAACGTTGTCTCACGTTATTTTCAATTTCCTAATTGATTTCCTTTCTTGAATGATTTTCTCAATTCAATCAATTTCCTCTAATTTCACATTGACTTATTTTATTGTTTGTTCATTCATACTAATTTCTCCACACATTTCGATTTATTTTCAATCTTAATACTAATATGCATTCTAAGCGTAGGAAAAGCCTAAGCTCGAATACAACAAGATGTTGAACCCCATTTTTAGAGTCCAACTATCCCTCTAATACCAAACAATGTTGGTGCCTGAGTCATGGTACCTATTACGAGGCTCTGATTTTCCAAAAATTCCAAACATCGGAAAAATTTTAGCTTCAGTAATGGCAGGTTTGCCATGGCGAAATTCTGGCTTCACTGTAATGATGTATAAAGGTCAAGCAAAATGACCTTTCAGGAAAAATACACCACGATGAAGTCCCCTAGTTTTTAACATAGAAACCCTTCCTGAAGGGTTTGCCACGGCGAACTCTGGGCTTCACCATGGTGAAACCTTTGGACAAAACCCAGACCACTAACATTTAACACAAAACATACATACATTCATACAATTCTTTCAACAAAACCATTTTAACAAAGAAATTAACTATGAACATAAACAAATAAAACTTCTTCAATTCATCATTCCATTACTAAAGCAAAAGAGTTTGAAAAACTTTATTTGCATATCAAAAGCCAGACCATTTGCTTATTATAGAATACAAAATGCGCATGATACAATTAAATGCTTGTGCTTAATATGATTCTAAATACCAAAAGTTTCTGGACTAACTTAATTACTAAATATAACTATTTTGGAGTTGACAAATGCCTTGCACGGTTCACAATTCTCTTGTTCTACTTTTTTTTCACCTCCGGAGTGGAAGCTTAGTGGCTTATACATTTATAGTCATTGGCAATACATATATATTCATTCATATACATCTATTGTTGGACCCCACCCCCCACCCGAAGGTGTTTGCGGGTTATACCACGGCGGGTGTTTGCGGGTTATACCACGGCATCCAACACAATCGGTATTGTCCTCTTTGGTCAAGGGTGAGGCCACGACTCGAACCCAAGACCTCAAGGTTTTGTTGTTATCTAGCAACACGCCTCTCAACCATTGAGCCAAATGACAAAAATTCCCATTTGCTTAAATACTTCCTTGTTTCCCTTTATCATTGACAAAAATTCCCATTCAATAGGAATACAATTTAAGAACCCATATATAGCATATTCACTAAGATAAAGTCCAAATACTCAAACTCTTCCAACCTCCAGGTCAATTTTCCATGATTATTTTGATCAGTTAAATGGAGAAATATGATAAGACTTACTTTTAAACAAATGTTCCCCATTGTGTTAAGTATCTAATGACACTAAAATCATTCAATTTGGTTTAGTAATCTAAAAGTTACACTATAAAAAGCTTCAGACTATTCTTATATTGTAAAAATATTCTATACTCAATTTCCATCCAAACATTGAAATTCTTAGAAACTGAATTAAAACTCGATTTCATCAGAATAATTGTAGCCTTATGTCTCTAGTTTAGCCGAATCAAAAATTATTCCATTTGGATATCTACACAAAAAGTTAAGCCTAAAATATTGAAGCATGTTTAAGATATGCAGAGAAAACATAGCCACTACAAACCCGCCACTGCTGAAGCTAAATTTTTCCAAAGTTTGAAGTTTTTGGAAAATCAAAGCCTCGTAATAGGTACCATGACCGGACGCCAACATTGTTTGGTATTAGAGCATTAGTTGGAATCCAAAAACGGGGTCCAACATCGAGTACTTAAATGTGGATTTTACTGGCCACATTTGTTTAAAGATGTTCAAGCTTTTGTGGAACAGTACGATTGCTATTAAAGAGTAGGCAACATCTCCAAATGAGACAAGATGCCTTTATCTAACATTTTGGAAGCTGAAGTCTTCGATGTATGGGGCATCGACTTTATGAGCCCTTTCCCATCCTCCATGGGAAATATGGACATTCTAATAGGGGTAGATTACGTATCTCATTGGGAAGAAGCCACGATATCTCTAATAAATAATGGGAAAGTTATATAAAAGCTTATAAAAGGATTATTTAACTAATTTGGGGTGCCATAAACTACATTCAATGATGGTGGAATATACTTTTGCAACAGATCTTTTGATGCTACATGGGGTCCACCATTATATTGCCACCCTTACCACCCATAGACCAGTGGACAAATCGAGATTATAAATTGAGAGCTCAAGCGAATTTAGAAAAAAAAAAGGTAAATAGGTTAAGAAAGGATTGGGCATTGAAACTGGATGATGCCCTATGGGCTTATCAAACGGATTTCAAAATTCCAATTGGCATTACCTTTTGAGCAAGTTTTATCTAATGTAAAAACCCTAATATCCTTAAGTATAAGGATCGTAACTTGTAGTATCAAAGGTGTCGATTCCACAAGGAAAGAGTTAAAACTAAATGAAACTAACTTTGTCTAAGGAGATAAAAGATTATTAAAATAAAATAATAACAGAAAATTAAAACAATTGCGTCAAGAAACTAATCAAATAACAAATGAGCTACCACAAATAAGTGAGGAAAATTAAGGATGAAGCTTAGGATTCATTCTATCTTTATTTTGCTCCCTAACCATTATTTATTCAATTATATGTTTATTCTAGATCTTCTAAGGGATTGACTACTCTTTCTCAAAACCTAATTAATTAACTCTAATTGATTATGAAATTCCAAATTTTACAACCTCTCAATTAACAAAATGTACCTAATGTTTTCACTTAGTTCTTAAGTGATCTATCGAATAATCAGGTCCTTATGCAAGATCTCTCTTCGTATAATTACCAATTTGATATTTGGGAGACTTATTAGGTCACTAACTCTCATTACCCAACCTAATCGAATTACTTTTGACTCACTCTCTCGATTTATTATCAAAGTATTAGCATACCCATACATCAAAACACTAACAAAAATTAAATTGAAATCAACAATAATCAAGTCAGAAAAGAACTAAATAACAAATCAAAATTTAATTATTGGAGCATCCTAAATGTGAATAACATATTCAAATCAAATTTACACATCAATTTTCATGAAATAAACAAAGGAAAGAAAGAAAGAACTTGATTTGAACTCAAACTTGAAATCTGGAATTTCTTGTTCTCCCACTTTGGAAGATGATGGCTAGTTTTTTTTTGTGTTTTCTTATTCTTTTATAGTTCTTGAGGCTTCTAGGGTTCTTTCTAAGGTTTATCTACTTAATTTGGTTCCAAACATAGCCTAAAATATTAAAATTATGAAATAGGTCGCGTGCTTGGAAAGTTGAAATTCACTAGAATTGTTGTGTAGGCTACGGTTGTGGCCTACTTCCATACTTCCAATTTTTGTATTTTCTTTAATTTCATGTTTCCATATAATCAAACACACATAACAAACCTATGGAAACATAAAATTAAGGTCCAAATCATGCTTAAAAACACATAAACACTTAAAATATAAATAAACACTAATAATAACGTAATTCTAAACCTGTATTCATGATAATCATCTAAGAAGCACTCAAAAGCACACTTAAACATCTATCAAAACATATTATAATTTACACCTATCAATATCCCCACACTTAAAATTTTACTTGTCCTTAAGAAAAAACAAATACAAAATATAAAACACAACTAAAGCAAACCAAAAAATAATAGATACATTCATGGAACGTGCACCAGTGATGCAATGACATCTAACTTTATGAAGCCAATTTAACCTCAAAGAACAATCATTCAAGTTGTTCCAACATATTAACCTATGCAATTTATAGCTGCTCTTTGGATTGAATATACATACTAATCAAGACATGAACATCATATTCACTTACTTAAAGCACTTGTACATATACATTGATAATTAGTAATCAATCAAAATTTGCAACTTTCATTAAATAACCTTTCACGAAAATTCTTTCTATTTTCAAAGATTGGTAGGATTTACTTATCAAAACACCATTTTTTTGTTTTCTTTAATGTTGACCTAGTCTTTTAATGTGAAGGCAAACATTTGTGATGAATTTCTCCCGATTACTCAACCAGGTCACGTTTTATTAATAGGCTTGGTTAGAGTATCATTCTAGCCTTTTAACATGAAGGCAAACATTTGCGATGAATGTTCCCCAGTTAATAAGCTATATGACATTCTTAACTGGCTACTAAATCTATTCATAACCCAAAGGCTAGCAGAATAGTTATTTATTAAAGATACATATCCCTTCTTTTTTCTTTTTTCTTTTACATTTCACATAGCGTACCTCATTTCTTTTAGCTAATATTCCCTATTAAAGGTTACTAATGATACTACTTATTAGATTGACCTATAATTATAAATGTATGTAAAAAAAATTCGTAAAGTGAACGAACTAATGTCATATCCTAATTAACATGCATATTTAACCAAAGATACTTAAAACACAAATTTCATAAGCTAATATGTCTTTACAAAATAAAAGACTATGTTCAAAGCTAAACTAATTCCATAAAGTTATACCCATTGACACATTCACACAATTCACACATATGCAACAAAATGTTCACACAATGTCAACCTAATCAACAAACTATGACAATATGATATGCAAAATTCACAAACATATGACATGCCAATGCACAATCCTCCCCACACTTAGACAACACATTGTCCTCAATGTGAGAAAATAAACAACAACACATACATGAAAATAAAAATAACAAGAAATAAAAAAAATAAAGGTTAAGAGCACGGAACCACTTATTGAGAATGAGGTGGTGATGGTGTTTTGATGGAACTTAGAGGCACTTAATGCTATAAAGATCCAACCATTCCACTCCCTTTACAAATAAAATAAAAGAAATAAAAAATAACAATTACCAATAAAATAAAAAAAAATAAAATATTATCCTAATTTTTAGGTTGCCTCTCAAGTCGCGCTTAGTTAACTTCGTTAGCTTGATGTGCTTTTTCATCCACACTCAACTGGGTCAATTATGAGTGGCTTGCTTCCACTCATATTGCTCAATTTTAGTTTAGTAGCCTATAAATAAACTACATATTGCAAGATAATCAAAAGGGCATAATTAATTAAATCAAGAAAAATAAGTAAGTTTAATAATTCCCTTTTAAGTAACAAATTGTCAACAAAATAGGGAATAATCAAACTTTCTGAATCTTCTATCGAATTTAGCAGTTTGTCCTATAAGAGGGAGAGTTATGTTTCCTTATTCACCTTCGTCTCCTTTTCTACTTTCACTTCATGAATAAAGGCTTTCATATATTCTTTAACTTCTATGTTTGTTCACATATGTTCTATTTCCCCTCGCTCTTTTAAAGATTGAACCACATCAATTCTCATGAATGAGCTATCCTCCTTCAAATTCTTTAACACCTTATTAAAGCTAAATTTCACTTGCTCATCTCCAATCTAAAGGATAAGGTTGTCTTACATTTACAAAAAAAATTTCGGTGTTCAAAAATGGTATACCAAGAACTACCAGACAATTTTGATCCTCTTCAATGTATAGCATGACAAAATCCACAGGAATGATAAAATTGTCCACTTTTACAGGTACATCCTCTGCCATGTGAAACAGTTTCTTTATTAACTAATCTGCCAACTGAATACACATAGATGTTGGCTTCATATCCCTTAGCCCCAATTTCCTAAAATTTGATAATGGCATAAGGTTTATACTTGCACCGCACCTAAGTCGCATAAAAATTTTGAAATATTTAAATTACTAACTACAGATGGTATTGTACAACTCTTTGGATCTGTCAACTGTAAGGGCATATGGTTGGTAATTAAAGAGCTAGAGGTTTCCAACATGGCTATCGTTTGATTATCATCCTATATTCGCTTGACAAATAATATTTTTTAAGGAACTTTATATATTTGCACTTGTGTTTCAACACTTCCACAAAAGACAAGTAAATTTATCATTTCTTTATCTTTTCCATGAACTTTGTAAATGGTACATCTAATTCATTCTTTTGAAGTCTTTATTGGAATGGTATTTTCAACACGTAAGGTAGAAAAGGAATGTGTGGAGGGTCTTCATTCTTATCTTCATCCTTTTTCTTCTTCTCTTGGTCTTCTCTAATGTGGGTCTTAGCATGTCCTTCTAACGGTTCTTCTAGCTCTTTCCCACTCCTAAGTGTGATAGCCTAACATTACTCTCTTGGGTTTACTTCCATGTTTCTAAAAAATTCTTCCATACTTCTCTTATAGGAGTCCTTGTAAAGTTGGATCATTTGAACCTCTAAGTTGTGAGTAGAAGAGGCATTCTTCTGTTATTTGCTCAAACTTCCCTTCCAGTTTTTTTTGGTCCTCTTCCATGTTCATGAGCTTGTCTATGATCTTGTCCAATTTAGAATCCCATAAACTGGACCTATCTTGTTGAAATAATGGCAAGCCTTGAATTCCTATTTGAGTTTTTGCATTGTTAGACCAAAATAAATCTGGGTGGTTCTGCCATCCCGAATTGTAAGTGCTTTAATAAAGATGATTATTTCCTTGACCAAATTGTGCCTCATTGATGTTTGAAGGGTCCATTGCTCCCTATGATATGTTTCCTCTTTCGTCATTTTTTCTATCACTTCTTGGCATTTAACTTTTTCGATTATTCATTGTTGCCTTGTGATGTGCAAATTGACCCAAACTTCCCTTTTTTTAAAATCTCTTGTGATTAGGTACCACAAACATAATAGTTGGTGAAAATTCCATAGATAAAATGAATTAAACTAGTCTAAAGATAATTCCCTAGCAACAATACCAAAAAATTATTGAGCAAGTTTTATCTAATGTAAAACCCCCCAATATCTGCAAGTATGTGGATCGTAATTTGTAGTATCAAAAGTGTCAATCCCACAAGGACATAGTTGAAAATAAATGAACCTAACTTTGACTAAGGACATAAAAGATGATTAAAATAAAATAAAAATAGAAAACTAAAACAATTAAATCAAGCAAATAATAAATGTGTTACCACAAATATGTGAAGAAAATCAAGGATGAAGCTTACGATTCATTATATCGTTATTTTGCTCTCTAACTACTACTAATTCAATTATGTGTTGATTCTAGATCTTCTAAGGGATTGATATTCTTTCTTAAGACCTAATCAATTAATCCTAATTGATTACGAAATTCCAAATTTTGCAACCTCTCGACTAACAAAATCTACCTAGCATTTTCAACTAGTTCTTAAGTGATCTATCGAATAATTGCCAATTTGATATTTAGGAGACTTATTAGGTCAGTAAATCTCATAACCCAACCAAATTGAATTAATTTCGACTCACTCTCTCAATTTATTATCAAAGGATTAGCATACCCAAGCATCGCAACACCAGAAAATTAAATTGAAATCAACAGCAATCAAATCACAAAACAACTCAAGAATAAATCCTAATATGATAATTAGATCATCCTAAACGTGAATAACAAATTCAAATCCAAGTTACACATCAAGTTTCATGAAATAAACACAGGAAAGAAAGAAAGAACTTGATTTGAACTCAAACTTGAAATCTAGAATTTCTATATTGTTCTTTTTGCTCCTTTTTTTTTCTTTTTCACTTTAGAAGATGGTAGCTACTCTTTTTTATTTTTTCTTATTCTTTTATAGTCCTTGAGGCTTATATGGTTGTTTCTAGTGTTTACCCATTTAATTTGGTTCCCAAAATAGCCCCACAATATCAAAATTATAAAATAGGTTATGTGCATAAAAGCTGAAATTCGTTAGAATTGTTGCTGGCGCCCTCTGCCACAATTATGGCCTACTTCCATACTTCCAATTCTTCTCTTTTCTTCAATTTCCTGTGTCCATACACTCAAAAACACATAACACACCTTTTGAAACATAAAAGTAAGGTTCAAATCATGCCCAAAACCACATAAACACTTAAAATATAAACAAACACTAATAATAACATAATTCTAAGCTTGTTTACATGATAATACTCTAAAAAACACCCAAAAGCACATTGAACCATCTATCAAAACATATTATAATTTAGAACTATCAACATATTATAATTTAAAACTATCATTACCCCCTTTGGACTTGTCTATGGTAAGGCATGTCATTTTCCTGTTGAATTAGAGCATTGTGCATTCTAGGAAATAAAGGTCCTAAACTTTGATTGAAAGCATTCTGGTGAAAAAAATTATTTGAAACTCGATGAGTTTTGATACAATGCCTATGAAAATACCAAACTTTATAAATAAAAGGTGAAGAAGTGGCATGATTCTCATTAGAGGCTAAAGGATTTCAAAATTAGAGATACAGTCTTGTTATACAATTCAAGACTGAGGCTATTTCCAAGAAAACTTAAATCATATTGGAGTAGACCTTTTATGGTAACCCAGGTGATTTCTCATTCCTTAAATTGGAAAACTCAAACAAGGAGACCTTTAAGGTCAATAGGCATCATTGCAAACTATATCTCAAATGAGTGATTTCTAAGGAAAAGGAAGCAATTTTCTTCCTTTCAAAAAACTAAACACGCTTAAAAGGATGTAAGGTCAAGCTAATGACCCTAAATTAGCATGTTTAGTAGTTAAACTTAAATTATTATGCAGGCATATTTATTTTCAAATCTATAATGAGTTGGGATGGGTTCGATCACTAATTCTCTTACTCTCTTGAATCACATATAAGATAGGAAAACACTTTAGGTGTCAAGCAGATTTGGTCTCAACATTATTACTATCACTACCTTGATCACCATGATGGGTTCTATACTCTAACCTTTGTCTTTTTTTGTTATTATTTGCAATTATTTTCATGTTTCTCTTGTTTCGTTATTCATATTCCCACTTTATTTTTTGTTTGTTTATTATTCTCACATTGCGGACAATGTGTTATCCAAGTGTGGGGAGGGTTATACGTCTGCTATGTTTTTTATTTGAATATAAACTTTGCTTGCTAGTTTGTTTAGGTTTGATGATGTGATTCATGTGAATGTGTTAATGGATAGGACTTAACGGAATCGATTTAGCTTTGAACATAGTCTTTTAGGTTGCAAAGATTTATTAGCTTTTGAAATTAGTGTTCTAAGTTATTTTGGTTAAATATAACTGCTAATTAGGACACGATGTTAGTTCATTCACTCTAGGAATTTACCACGTTCATTTATAATTTTAGGCCCATTGAATATGTAGCATCATTAGTTTCTTCTCATGAGATTGATTAGCTTAAGAAATGAGTTTGGTAATAATAATAATAAATTAAAAAAGTGTGTAGATCTTAAATAAATAACAATTTTGCTGGCCATTCTTGAAACAAATCAGGTAATGAATAAAACTAAGAGCCAGTTGAGAATGTAATGTAGCTGATACTCAACAGACATTCATCACAAATGTTTGCCTTTGTGTCAAAAGGCTATAATGACATTCCAATCAAGTCCTTTAATAAAAACACAGCCTAGTTGAGTAATCGGGGAACATTCATCAGAAATGTTTTCCTTCATATCAAAAGGCTAGGATCATATCAATTAAAGTTAAAAAAAATAGTGTGTCTACTGATCTTATGAACAATATGATTTCTTACGCTAGGCTTGTTGGGTTTCGATCATGCATCATATGCATCAACTATCAAAATATGCAGCAGAAAATAAAATGAAACCTAGAAAATACATAATCAAACATATGCCATTAGATGTAGTAAAACTAAGCATGAACTTAATGTAGGAAAATCCCGGTGTGTACATCACATGTACACGGTGCGGAAAAACAAAAATTTTTGTTCCGGGACCTTCCCGA
>JAOSBK010000005.1:9553950-9588044 GCA_027568895.1 Erythroxylum shatona | reverse complement strand
CTTATCTAATTATACAAAAGTTGGCAGCACTTACACAAATTATCTTCCTAAGTTTTCCATTCATCTAACCTTACAAAACTCAATCCAAAACCAAGCCAAAATCAATGGAACTATAAACATTCATTCATCCATACACAAGCATACACTTAAACCCATTCAAACCTACCCTTATCATCATGAAATAAATGCATAAGAGAGTCCCATAAATGCTTCTACCTAACAAAAGCATAAAAACAACATCAATACTCACCTTAATCAAGTTATAAGCTATCAATACTCCAAGTCACTCACACCTCTCAACTTCTCCCAACACCTACGGCTATCACACCAAACATGCTTATATCATCACCTTCACAAGGCTTCACTTGGTCTTGGTAGAGAATAAAGAGAGGCAAGGCAAGTAGCAAGGAAAAGTCTCTTAGAAAGGATGGATAAGAAGCTTTCGAAAGAAGAGAAAACAAACACACCAAGATGATGAAGCAAGTTTCGGATGAAGGATGAAGGATGAGCTGCCAAATGATTTATTTGTTTAACAAAACAATGAGAAAGTCGTAGGTGCTTGAGTAGAAGAGACAAAGCTAATTAATACATGTACACTTGGCTTTTGAAATGGAGAAAAGACAAAATTTAGCTAATCTTAGTTAATTAAGCACTAATCTCAATTAAACTCTAATCATGGCACTAAAATAATTCCCTAACATCAATTAGCCAATAATCTAATGCCATTAGGCAATCCTTTTCAGTACAAAAAGGCTCACTCAATCAGTCAGTTGGAATTTTCCGGTCCGGGAAAGAACCCCGAAAAATTCCAGAAAAATTCCCATAAATCCCTAAAAATGTAAAACACGCAATGGCGCACTCCAAATAATTTTTTAAATACAATTATCCCATAAATTTAACAAAAGATCACAATTAGACACTTAAGCCGGGAAATGTCATGAATGCATGTATACCATGTGCATGTGCAAAACAATCATCATTATAAGGGCTCTATGATGTATGTTCATGCCGAGATCTAATTCAATATTCCTAACCCGTCCCAATTTACTAAAATACCCTTCCCATCGGAGATGGGATGTTACACTTTTTATTTCTTTTTATAGATTCTAAAACTTCTTTTGCATTAGTATTACAAAATTTTTCTACGCTTAGGAGTCATTTTGTTCCAATTATATTTTTCGATTCTATTTTTAGTTTTTATTTTCCATTTTTAGTACCTACTTCTGGTGGTTAGTGTCAATTTAGTTATATTTTCATTATTAATGATAATTATGAATTAGATAAAACTTAAAGATAAATTATCTTTAATAAATTAAATATATTTTAATCTAATATATAATATTTATTAATAAATTATCAATAAAAATTATTTTATTTTATTAAAATAAATAATTTGAAATTTAAATTTTATTTTAATTATTAATTTATTTTTATTTAAAAATTATATATTTAGAAGATATTTTAAATTTATATATTTATTAATAATTATTAAACTAATTTTATTTAATTTAATTACAAAATTAAACAAATTATTTAATTTAAAAAATTACTCATAATTTTTATTAATAATTAATTTTATTTAATTAAATATATAATATTAAATTAAATTATTAATAATTTTATTAATAATTTATATATTAAATAATAAAAGAATATATATTTAGTTGATAATAAATCAAATTATAAAAATAAAAAATAAACAATATTTTTGACTTTTCATAAATTTTTAAAACCGAAGAAACTAATAACTTAAATAAATTAGGGGGCGGTTGGTTCGTATAGGAGAATAGTAATAAGAATGAGAATGAATATAGTGAGGAATGTGAATGGATACTATCATCATAATTATGATGGTTGATTAAGAGAAAGGAGTAATTATCATTACCATTAATATTGATTGATTTGTAAAAGTATTGAAAATAAAAATTAATTATATTTAAATTAATTATATTGTAGTTAATTACAATATATTAATTAATTAAAATAGTGTAATTAATTAATTAAAATATTTTAATTAATGAATGAATTATATTTTAATTAGTTATAGTTAATTAATTAATTAAAATAGTGTAATTAATTAATTACAATATTTTAATTAATGAATGAATTATATTTTAATTAATTATATTGTAACTAATTAATTAATTATATTTTAAGTAATTATAATATGATATAATATAATTAATTATAATTTTTAATTAATTATATTTTAATTAAGTAATTAATTAATTACAATATTTTAACTAACGAATGAATTATATTTTAATTACTTATATTGTAACTAATTAATTATATTTTAATTAATTATAATGTAATTAATTGATTAATTATAATATTTTAATTAATAAATAAATTTTAATTAACTTTACTAAACTAAAAAAAATCATGCATTATTTTAGTAACAGAGTAGGAATAAATAATGGTGGCAAATAAAAGAGTTTGGAACACATTTTTGGTTTAGCGATTGCTTGCTAACAAAGGGACTGGGGACATGACCATGAGTAACAGGACGGGAGCCAAGTCTTGCTGTAGGCTTTCAAAGGGCCCAAGTTCATCGTCACCGGAACTTGTAATTTATGATCTGATCACAATATCAGCCATGTACTTGAAATACTCCCATTCCCAACATTTCTGGAGCAAATAAGATCAGACGATGATGACGACACTCGGTTCTATTTATATCTGTCTAAGGAACCAACAAAACACATGATTAATGAATAAACAATTGATATGAACTCCTTGCTTCCCTATTTCGCTTCCTCTCCTCAACTCTTCACTATATGTAAATGCCCCCAAAGCTCCTTCTCCGTCCGCCGCCGCCGCTCCTCACGCCGCCGTCAGGACTTTCCCAAGAGAAGGAAGCTCAGTTACAGTCCCGGCAAGCCCTCACCGGACTCCGACGCCGCCGCCACTAGTAGTCAAAGCCTCCAATTAGTCCTCGACGTTGACCAAATATCTTCTTTAGCCTCCTCCAAATTCCACCACCTCCGTTCCTCCGCCTTCGACGCCTATCATGACTTGACCACGCTGATTAGTTTCGATGAAAACCGCCGGATTGTTTTCTCCTGCCGTAAGTCAACTATCCAGTTCACGGGGTTTGTGTTGCTGTCTGGGTTTGTGTTGGTTTCGGCGGTTAGGTTCATGGTGTTTTTAGGCGTAGGGTTTAGGCGTAGGTTAGGGTTTGGGAAGGGGAATGGTGGTGTCGTTGTTCGTAGAGACAGGAGTCTTGGAGGGAGAGAGGTTGTTGTAGCGAGGAGAGAGAGCGATGGTGAAGATGTGATGATGATGAACAAGAAGAAGAAGAAGAAGATAAGTAAGGAAAACGGTTACTTCCCGATCTGGGATAATCCTCTGTGGTCCCCGGGTCTTCTCGGGTCAGGTCTGAGGAATGATGATTGGAGAAGGTATCGTTCCCGGAACGAAACCAAACTGCCAAAGTGGTGGCCGGTTTCAGTAGGAAATGAGCCTGATCTAATTGTTGATCAGCAGGAGTATCAGAGGGAGGTCAATACATTGGTTCGACGTATGTTTCTTCACATTACCTCATATATTTAGTGATTCAGTCCTTTATAAACTGATGTTCATAATTATTACTAGACATTGGTTAAAACGGGCAATCCTTCCATATTGAGTGTTTATGACCAGATTAATGGATTATGGCAAAATGATAAGGTTTAAATCTGTGCTAAGCTGTTATTGATATGTAAAATTCAAAACATGTTCTATGTACAATGATGATTACTGTGACCTTGGTGGATGACTTTTGACAAGACAGGAAATTAGAAGGTTTAATGTCATGTACTCCTTTGGTATTCATAAAAATTTGCCACCTTGGTTACTCTTTTAAAATGCTTTATCCATTATAATAATACCATGGAATTATATTCACTATGTAGCTGTAGCTACTTCAACCTGCCATTTGAGGTTAGATTTGTGTGTGAGCAACAAATTATTGTTGCAGTTGCTGCTATTTTATGCTCTATTATTGTGTTTGCTTTCAAGTAGTTATCTGCACCTTCTACCCATGCAGACAAAAGGATTATGTATTTCTGAAATTCTGAACTTTTGTTGTTTCCGCTTTGCTTGAGTTGCAACTCACCCTCTTGATTTCCAGAAATAATGGACAATAGAACAAGCGGAAAGGATGTCATGGAGGAAGATATAATTCAAGTTAGTACATTTTGTGACTTTGAAAACCTGCATATTAATGACATACTCCAAATCAAGAAACAGAAAATTATTATAGTTTGACTTATCACATTTTGGCTATGCTTCAGGAGGATGCGTGCCATATTTTATGTATCTGTGTCACATGTCCTAGTTAAGGCCATTTGCTAAAGAGGACTGCAAAGCTTCTTGTTCTTAGAGAAGGGGTTTGGCTTTAGTATCATATTAATCTATTTGGTCTTCGTCTAGTAAATTGATAGTCTCAATTAGTATAGGCCCTTGGGTATACCCTAGTATGTTTTATCATAATTTTGCAAGGACAAATTGTCCATGGTCAGATAGCATCTCATGAACGAAAATATCGGGATGTTTTTCAGATAAAAGAGTAGTTCTAGTGTATTGGCTTTTCCAGATGCTCTTCATCTTGCCTTATTCATTCATTCTGCTCCCTTGTGCATAAATTTGTGATTTTAAGTCGTATACCTATTAGCAGAAAACAGTTGTGAGTTTTGTATAGTCATAGTGAATGTTGTTGGTAAACCTCTCAAAATTTCTCTATTCATTGAAAGGTGTAAGGGCATTGTAGTTGTTAAGGCTACTGATAGAGCTCTCTATCTTATTTGGTTGGTGCAGTCTGGCTTAATTGGGAATATCATAGCAAGGGCTACTTTGAGAGTCTTTTAAATTGAATTTGCAAGATTCATTTGTTCATCCTTTGGGGTACTTATGCATGAATGATTTTTTGCTAAAATTGGGAGAACCTTTAAGTTTTGTTCCTTTTAGCAATTATATTGTGCAGTTATAAGTTTCTGTTTAGTTTGCTGATTCTCAATACACAATGCTCTTTTCCCTTTTTTTCTGTATGGGTGAGCAGTTACGTCGAATATGCAGGACATCTGGAGTGCAGGCCACTTTTGACACAACAAACACGCGTGACTCCTTTTACCGTGCATCTATCGACTTTGTTTTAAGTGTTTGTAGTAGGTTTGTGAGAATGATTTTCATGAGCAATTACATTGCTGATGTTGCATTATATTTTCCTCGCTTGTGTGTAATGATTATACCTGGCTTTGCAACCCTACAGGGCCCCTAGTTACTCTACACATGTTAAGATTGATAATGAAGATGCTCAGCAGTTTATTGCCGGGCTTGCTAGAAACATTGGCCTTGATAATGCTCGTGCTGCACGAATGGTATTGGCAGCTGTTGCTGCACGCACTCGTTCATGTTTCTTACAAGCATGGGTAATTTGTTGAACTTGGACATTGTAGTTCAACCCAGTAATCTGTTAGCATGCTCAAGTTAGCTTGAATTGTGTTTCAGTAAATCAAGTGAATGTGCACTTCTATTTTTCTTTTTCAGCCAGATTCTTAAAGATCAAATCCTTGCTGTGTTGGAACTTTATGCTTCTGTTTTCACTTCTATGATATATCAATCTCAGATGTGGTCAGGCATTATTCAATATCAATAGGCAAAGCAACATCTTGTTGTTTATTCAGATTGTTGGTTATTCAGCTATGCCTAACAGAAATTTTGTCCACAGCTGAAGGCTCTACCTTGACAAACCTTTCTGAATTTCTCAGAAGAGGTCCTGCACAGTGCATTAAGCCTCATTTTTGATAATGAAGATATTATAAAGTAGCTTTCTAGCAAGTTCATGCATGAACATCAAAATTGAATTTTTTAGTTGGCATTTGCCATGCTTACAAAGCTACCTGAACTCCATATTTGTAAGGTGCCACTGGGAGGGTGGAAACTTAGAGCAACTTTAGATGGCTTAAAAGGAGGTGATATGAAACTTAGAACAACTTATGAGTTGAGTGCATGAATTGTGTTGTATAGACTTAAATGCTGTAGTTCTTGGGTGTAATTGTTCCAGAAGAGGGAAAAATGAAAATAAAACAAGTAAGCTATGAGAACATGGAGATAATATGTTTGCTCCCTTGTGATTGATGCCTCAGGACTTAGTTTCGGTGCTGCTGAGTTGCTTGAAAACACATGGTGTGGAGCAATTGAACTGACTTGAGGATAGTTTTTACTTTTTTACCGTGTTTTAAGTGCTGCTGGAAATTCAGAACCTAGGTTTTACTTTTCCTTTCTGCATATCCTAAACTGATATGTATGTTTTCTAGCTCCCAAATTTGTTGTATTTGTCGATTGAGTTTTTGAAATTTGATTTTAATCTTTCCTTTCTGCATATCATGAACTGTCAGACATGATTTTTTGCTCCCAAGATGTCTGTGTTTTGAGAGAACTTTCACCTTTTTTTGGTTAGTGTTCTGATATTTAATTAAGTTGATGATACTATTTACATGTCCATTGCAGGCTTTGGAAGCTCAAGGCAAACATTCGGAAGCAGTTTTTGAATTGTCAAAGATATGCCCTGTTCTCCAAACATTTCCCCCTGAAGAATCCTCCGTATGTTGGTTTGGCTTTTCATACGTACTTTTCTTTGTTGGAAGATATTGGCCGTGTACTCTGACTTAGTCAAAATTCATTCACAAACATGTGATTTTGGATGTAATATGTAAAAAGAAAAAAGTCGGTCCACTGAAGCTTATGCTCTGATACGCACATGTATGTTCTTTTGCAGCCTGAAATGGAGATGGTGGCTCGAGGGCTGGGGAAGCACTTGAAAGTGGAGCAGCGAGAAATCTTAATGAATATGTTCACTGCTGTTTGCAATGAGGAGAGTCACAGAAGTGCGGCCGACGCTTTGGGTTTGGTTGGTCCTCTCAGTCTCCGCTTTCCTTGTTCTATTTTTGGTAGAGATGCTGAATGGTAAAAGTATCCTTGAGCGTTCTAAATTATAGCTAATAGAATTTCTTTTTTAATCTTTGAAAGGCCTCTAAGAAATAGTTCTTTCCTCTTTCTGTCGCCTTCTAGCCTTGCACCATATTAGGAGAGCCGGGTTGATAAAAAAAAAAAAAAAAAACGGCTTGAAGTTCATATTAGTTCATTCTCCATTGCAACAAACATCAATCTTTATCTTGGGCGGAAGGAGAAATAGAGTTAGATGCACTTTAGAGCTATAATGTGAAGGAAAGAATACTTTGACATTGAGTTTGATGATATGAATGTATAAACCTGTGAAGTTGTCTGTGACCCACCTGGAATATGCTGCCGTGCTAGTACTTAAAAACCATTACTTAATCTTAGTTTATTCTTTATGCAGATGTTCTCCCCAAAAAGTGTTGGTGATCAACAGGAGACGGAGCACACGTGAAAGTTATTCCACAATACTGATACCTACATTGTTTGTTTGTTCTTTTTAGCTAAATTGTACATGTTATTCTTTGCTAAGAGAAGCCACTTTTGTGTACCATGCGCAGCTGCTACGCTACTTCTGATTTTCATGCCCTACAGTGCAACTTTCTTGTTATTTGTTTTGTGAACGGAATAAAGGGTGAAATGGATAAATTTGTAACTTTATTCTTTCTAAATTGTTTTTATTATTTAAAAGTATTTATAAAATCACATTAGATATAAGGAAGTCAATTTTAGTCTGGCCCGGTTCAGCTCGTTTTTTACTCGAAGTTACAGGGTCACGGGCCAAAATTGTTTGGCATGACCGTGGCCCATCCGAGCATCCAGCCTTGACCTGGCCCATTCCCTTAGCCTGATGGGCCTGGCCATCCAGTCTTGACCTGACGACATCTCTAATTAAATCAGTTATTTAAATTTTATAAAGTGTTTAATATTTGATAACAACATCCAGTAGGAATATAGACATGAGAGTTAGAGAAATTTACTATTATGCAATTTTATCCTAGAGATTATTTTTAAAATATTTAATAGTTGATTATACAAATTTAATTAAAAAGTAAATATTTTTTAACTGTTTATTTCATTAAAAAGTTACGGATGGATCACATATTATCTTTGGAAAAAAAAAATGATGACTCTCTTTGAAGTTTGAACTCGCAAAGTGAGGAGCTGCGTATTAAAAAAAGTCAAAGTCATATTAATTTGAAGCTTAAACAGCCTTACGCACTATGTATATATATAGTAAAGTTGTATCCGGAGTAACTGACACTTCTCTCTCAACAAACACTAAGAAAACTTGACCTTGAGCACCTATTCGTTTTCAGCCAACCGATTCGTATAGCTTTTCGCTTCTTCAGGTTTACTCAGTTTAATTTCTTCAGGTTGCGGAGGTAACTAGTTATTTCTGATGCTTCTTTTATTCGATTTCGTTTAATTTTCTGGATTTGGATCCATCCTAATCTGAAATTTTCTGTCGTCTGGTGGTGCAGTAACAGAGCGCACGAGAGCAAATTCCTCAATCCTATTCTCTGCACCAAATATGGTTAGCTTCGAAATGAACGATCGGAAAAGTAAGTTCTTTCATTTGAATTTTCCTTCTCATTTACAGATTTCCTTACTTATTAGTTTTCCACTTCTTCTATTATCTTCGGATTTTTGTTTTCGTCTCTATTTTGACTTAAGCATAATTCCATTCGATGCATAAATTTCGAATTTGAGAGAGGAAGAAGTTTTTCTCTGGCACGGTGGAATTTTTATGATTGATTTTCAGCTAATGAGAAATGAATAGGAAGCAAAAGGCCTAAAAGAAATAAAATTAGTAGAAAGCTAGAGAAGAAGAGGTCAAACGTTGAATTAGAACAGTCTTTTAGGAAGTTGAATCTACGTTGAGGTAATACTTGGTGATCCAGAGGTTAATTGATCTCATCATAGCTTTTAGTTTTTATTTCCTCTGATGAGGCATTTGCAAGATTTGGGTTTCCTATTGAACTCTATGTGTTTTTATTTAGTATTTCTTAGATATTGAGTGTATGCGCATATATGATCCGTGTATAACACCATGGCCTATTTAAACACACACACACACGGACACGCATGTACATACATACATATGTATTGTCTTTTAATGGTGAATGGCAATTAACTGATTCATGCTACTCCACAATAGAGATTTGGAATCATGACTTCAGTAGTATAGGTATCTCTTGGGTTTAGCATTTTGCTTGTTCTAGAGTGTCCTTATTGCATTTTTTACATTACATGAATTTTATGTTGTTGTTGTTGTATGAATTTTATGTTGTGTCTGATTTAATGAAATGATGGAACCTTTGGCAACTCATTTTCCAATGCCTGTGATTTTTTGCCCTTTTTGCATTGCAACATTTTGTTCAAAATGTTTCTCATATCTTTTTGTTCACTTTCTGTGATTTGTTCATCAAACTTGATTATTTTGCTTAGTCTCCTTTTATCCAATTAGTTGACTGATTAGCCATGTATGTTGTGTTGCTCTAGCTAGTTACTTTGTTGGTGAAAAGAGGCTTATGCTGGTAAATCCTATTATACCTCGATAAACTGTACACATAAAAGTGAAAAAATTGATGATTTGGGATCTTCTGCCTCATAACTTGGTGTGAACTGAAGCCATTTTGCTCTACTTGTTACCATGCCATAAACTAGTCTTTTACTTTCTCAATGCACCATGATATGGTTACAACAAAATGCGAGAAACTCTTTATCTTCAATATTCTTGTGTTTATGATTCACTTGACTATTCCATGTTTTAATACTTTTACCTGAAAAAAAAAACAGAGATCGGGCTAGGATTGACAGGATTTGGAATATTCTTCTCATTCCTGGGTATTATATTTTTCTTTGATAAGGGACTACTTGCAATGGGAAATGTAAGTGCCTTGATCTGTTGTTATTTAACCTATGAGATACGGTATAACATGTCCATATTTCCAATGTTACTTTTACCAGATCCTCTTTGTCTCTGGAGTGAGTTTAACAATTGGCCCAAAGTCCACAATGCAGTTCTTCATGAAACGTCAAAATTTTAAGGTGGGTTGACCTTTTCTACTCTCCCCAGCTCAAACTGACGTAGGTGTGATTGTTGGATTGATAAACTGTTTTCATCACTTGTGCTGTCATGTCATGTAGGGAACTCTTTCATTTGGTGCTGGCTTCTTCTTTGTCATCATAGGATGGCCAATTATTGGTATGATTTTGGAGGCATATGGGTTCATTGTTCTCTTCAGGTCTGTTGGTAGTCTGCCTAATTTTTTTCTCAAAACCGTGCTTATTTTTCATGACTAACATGGTGATTGGCATTTTATGCAGTGGCTTTTGGCCAACATTGGCTGTCTTCCTGCAAAGGATTCCATTGCTTGGTTGGATATTACAACAACCATTTGTCCGATCGGTATATCCAACTTTTTCTTATTATTTATTATTCTTGTCCTAATGGCTTAGGAATTGTAGATATTTTTCCTTTACCTTTTTATTTTGTTTGCTTTTCTGGTTCTGCCTGACACCCTTGCAGTCAGTGGACAAAAGAAATCTGCACTATAAAAGCAGAAAAGAGAATCATCTGATAATACATAGATGATAAATTATAGGAATTTTAAAATAAATCACAAGAAAATTGGATTTGGTCTCTTAGATTGTTTTTATGGAGAAAAAAAAGCTACTTCTACATGAGGTCAATTTATATGATTCATGTTGATGGTCATGTCCAACCTCTTAACTGCTAAAATGTTGGTCAGCTTCGTGCCAAAACATCATGGAAAGACTGAAGGATTGTTTGGTAAAACCACTGAGTCATGGTGAAGTATGATGCGTTGTTATGATGGATCTTGTTTATGATCAAATGCAAATAACAAAAGCATGATCAATGATTAATTCTCGTTTCACAATTTCCTCCTCCCTTCCCATCCTTGCTTCGTTAGACACGGTTCTTATGTTCTAAATGAAAGTGAATATTTTACTAGTTCGTTTTCCTCTGCTGTTCTTCGCTCATTAAATTTGGTGTACATACTGGTCAAGTTGGTGGGAACTAATTTTGATGTGATTCATGAGGTGCTGTAAATAATAAATAGGTCTCAGAATTTTGTCAATCCTACAGGGAAATGAGGTTTCTCATGCTCATCTAGTCAAATAGTACGACAGTTAAGATGGTTAATGATTCACTGCGTGGCCAAACTCATGTCCACGTACCTCACACTTGCATGCAGATTTATTGCAGAAAGAATGTGTAAACACATTGACACATTGATGTTGGGAATTGGGATAGAACCTTGACGATGGAGATGAGTTTTAAGAGTCTTCATTAAGTGTTGGATATGGCTAGAGACAACAGTACAACTCAATTTGATTTGATGATCCAAATCTTTAAATAGGGTGCATAGCTTCACTTTAACAAGTTTCTGTTCATCATTGATGTACAGTTTTTTGATCGCAACCGGGGTAGAAGAGTACCTGTGTGAATGGAACATTGGTAGGAAGTGCAGTGAAGCTCCAAATAGGTTCACTTCGTAATTTTTGCGAAAATGGTATGGCCCAGAAGTTTTGGCTCGTGTTAAAGACGGGTTGCTATGTAGCTATGGAAATGTGCGACTAGACTACAGACCTATCTGTCTGTAAGTCACTGTAAGCATAGGCTAATCCAAAATCCAAAGAAAAGTTTTTCTTTTTTGGGTTCTGTTTGCTAGGCAATACACAATATTTTCATTCGATAGCAACTGTCTTGTTCCGATGTAAAAGGAAATGAAAGCAAATTTTGGGCTTATGCCATTTGTAGTATTTGGCTATTTGCTTAGCTGGAATAACATGAACTCATGCACAAATGTCGACCTCTACCTTTTTCTCCTGTTTATGCCAATATGTAAATATTTGCTATGAGTGAAGATATGCAACACATTCATTTGAGACAGGTTTTCCATTCTGTCTGTGTAGATCAATAAAAACTAGCATGAGGCGTTTGACATGACTAAAATGTCTTGAGATGATAATGACTATTGGTTTTTCTGATGACATTAGATTTATCTACTTTTGTTGAACTGAGCTTAGAGGTCTTCATCAAAATAATGAAATTCAATATAGCTGAAATTTGACAATTATAATCCCTCAAGCTCCTAATCCTACCACTCCCCTCATCATAAATGTCTCAGAAACTGCCCCAATTTATGTGGTTGCTGAAATCCGAATGGGAACAATATCTGGTGGCATCCGTGACTTCCTGGTTCTCTACTCCCTCTAGATACTGAAAGCTTAGGACTACTTACTCTTGGAAGATGGTGTTGGTGGAAGCTTCTTTGATGGCTTTTTTCTTAGATCTTTACAGTCAACGATATAGCTTGATGAGCCTTTCTCCTCCGCTGTCCCTAGTTTTCTCAATCTAGACATACTTCTGGTGACAACGCCTCTGCTCGAGTTAGTGAATTTGTCTGAAGCAGAACCTGACTGCACATCGATATTACCCTTCTTCTGATTAGGCTTAGCCTTCTTGCAAGCCTTTGAGCCCTCACTTTCGTCTTCTGACTGGGCTGCTGCTTGAGTATGTTTGCTAGTACTGCTGCAGAAGTTCTGCAATATATGATCCAACGAGAAAATGTTGGAATCCAGACGCAGAAAAAAGTCACTTATCCTTCTTGCAGGGAGGTCATCTAGTGATATTGATGGAGAAGTGCTTGATCCTGCACCTGATGACACACTGTTTATCTGATGTCCAGATGTTCTTGCTGGAACATCTTCCTTTGAAGATTCTTCAACACAACTCCAAGTGGCATAGTCTTCCCAGTAATATGGAAATCCCAGCAAGAAATGACTGCAAACCTGTTCAACTTAACAGTTTCACGTTTGCATCTGTACAAGCTGCTAGTGGTTAATCTTAAATAAATAATCAGCAATATCTCAGAAAATGTCATACAGAATCTGTACGTGGTTGTTACGGCTCATAGATAAACAAGTAAAAGCTTGAATAAGGAAGTTGTTACTCTAGTTAATGAAACCGGTACTAATAGCCCTATGATTATTATCTCAATCAGAAGTAACATTATTGATTATTGGCGATATCAGCTATTAATTTATTGATTAAAAGTTAGCCCTATGATTACTATCTCAATCAGAAGTAACATTATTGATTATTGGTGATATCTGCTATTAATTTATTGAATAGAAGTTAACTTTTTGGTCATCTTAAAAAGCTATTAATGTATTTAGTGAATGACTTACTACTTAATTTATTTAACCCCAATAAGCTAATTTTTAAAAACTTCATAAGAGAAACTTTTAGAATTAACTGTTTGTCTAATAACAACGTTGCCTTCTACTTTACTATTTACTTTTGCTCTGTATGTTTTCAAAGTTAAAATTTAAAAGAATATAATAAAAAAAGTTAATTAAACTTTTTAATCTTGATTTAATTATATCACATTTGAATAATTATAGATATTTTAATTTATTAAATAATAAAATTTATATATATTATATAAAAAATACTAATATGATATAAACAAGCTACATTATTCATATTAATAGAAAATTTAACGTTAGATTATTATTTTCGTAAAATTAAATATCTAAATCTAAATTCTTATAAGAATATTCAACAAAATACTAAAAAAATATAATATTCATCCCATTATAATTTTTTTCAAAATCATACTTTCATAATTTACTTTATAAATAAATAGTTAATATTAAGTAGTTAAATTTAGGGAACATCTTTAATAAATAACTGATATAGCTAACTAATACTGCAATTGTTATTTACGTAATCATATACCTTAAGCGAGAAACCATTTTGAAGAGTCCGGAATCTATTTATTAAGCCTGTGACTCTGACTGTGATGCAATCTATTGTCTCAAGAGTGTTGGTATTGATTCTTCTGGAAATTGGTGCTGAACAAAAGACCCTGGGCCCCTGTTTCCTGTGGCACAGACACAGTCCAAAAAGATCAGCTAAGCTTAATTTGGTGGCTAATCAACAGTGAAAACTTAGAAGAACAAAAAGCTTTAATGAAAGTAAGTAGAAAATATCAAAGAATTTACTTTAACATTCTATGAGAAAGAACAAAAGATACCATCACCCAACAAACACTTACTCCCTGTCAGCAAACCCCGCAACAGCTAATCGATTGCCATCAGCCCTGGCCAGCCACCAGTCATAGAGTAACACCTGACCTCCCAAAACCCCAAAAAAGAACCCCTTGAGATCCATTACAAGAAAAAAAGGGGGAAAAGAAAAAACAACGGAAGAGAAGGTAGAGATTACAGATTTAAGAAATGAGGAGACAGGAGTGAGCGAGGTGGATGCGAGAGGCTTCTGCTCCTGGTTCGCCTTTGATTGAGGGAAAGGTGAAGTCTTGCTCTTGCGTGTTTCGGTATTATCTTCTGATTGCCCATCAATAATCACCGTCTCTCTTCTTCTTTCTTTTCTTTGTTTCGGGTGGTCGTCGGTGGAGGTGGCGGTGGCGGTGGCGGTCATTTCAACGGGACATTAGGCGGGAAGAACAAACTTGGAGTGTCAACATGTCTTGTCCGTCTGTTTCGCTTATTATAAGGTTGGCGCCCCACGTGCCCTACACGTGATGATTCGTTCTGTGATTTTGACATTCATCGTTCATAATCACAAGAAAAGAGAGAGGATCTTGAAACCAAAGCTATGTGAATTCATTTTTTCTTACGGTATCTTAATGATTGAATTTGAAATCTTATCATGTTCTTTGTCTTTTATCTTGAGTTGTGATGCATAACATTACTGCAATAAATCAAACCTCTATACATGAATGATGTTGATTTAATGTATACGCCAATCATCAGACTTCATTCCATCAAACAGTAGGCTTTCCATCATTGCCTATCTAGAAACAGTAATCAAAATCAAGTATGAACATTTGGTAGAAATGTAAGACCAGGAATAATCAATAAACAACCATAAGAAGAGTTACAATAATAATCAAGTTCCAAAGTGCCTTCAGTAATTCCTCCCACACAGATTGTATAATGGATGAGGCAAGGCAATCTTCAGCCGTAAGCTGAAATCCACTTCTCTGTAAACATTCAGCTGCAATGCTTCACATTTCAGATTGTCCAAAATACCTGCCTGAAATTGTTGCAAGAATGTTCATCATTACAACCTCATCATCGACTTCAGACTTCACAGCACGTAAGTTAGCGCATTTCCGGAGCAAGCTTCTAAGTGCAGCACATGTATCAGCATCCAGAGGCGTGTCAACTGCCGCACATAAAGCAAAAAGCCACATGCAGTCATTCTTCGATAGACTGCTCGCAGTTTCTGCCAGGCTTATGCGTTTCCTCAGCATTGAAATCCGAGCAACAGAATCCATTGATAGAATTTGAGATAATGTAGGATAGTCGCATGAACTGTCCGTTGGATTCTGAGAGGGTGTTGAGACTCTACCCCCTTTAACATTCATAGGAGAAGCAGTGTTCTCAAGGCTGGAATGAAGAGGACTACAGGAAAGGACTTCGTAATGTTGGTGTTCACCCAACTCTTCAAGAGCTTCACTCTCACTAAGATGGCAGGATGCATCTACCTCAAGAAGTTTAAACATCGTTTGCAGCTTATGAGAAATTTTACTGCTGGAACCCTCATATTGTGAGAAAAACTGATGCCAGATGAAAAGAATACAAGTCAGTTCACTCGAATCAAAATTGTTAGAGGAATATAATTCTGTCTCCTAACAAAGTAAACCACTATACTTGAGCCTTTTCATTTTTATTTTTCAATAAGCAATTGAATCTTAACAGATTATTCAGGTCTCAAGTTTCTGCAGTGTCACAACTGTTATCAACTCTGTAAACATATTTGCAATGAGCTAATGTTCCAACTTCTGGTTACACTGAAGAATCAATTAAAAGCATTTGAAATTGATTCATTCTGCCATAAGCACAAAGGAACCAATCAAAGCTTGTCCAATTTTCAGATATTCCTCCCCATATGAAGAAAGGCAACAAGAAAAATATAGCTTCTCCATTAGAAATGGTACCAGTCGTAGTTCAGAAAAATCAGTAAGAAATGCATCCTCCCACTCCTTAGATGGCATTAAATGTTGTGGAGTTGGGGCAATGTCAGGAATCTGGGGCATATAAACAGTTTGTTCTTTTCTAATTTTGTTCTCATCAAGCTTCGCCACAGTGACTTTTGGAATATGAGCAGCTTCCCACCTAAACAAATGAGGAAAGAATATAAGTACTGAATTTGCATTATGAAGTACAAAGGGTTCTGGAAAAATTACGTCAGAGAATGGTACCTGACACGCCTTAGATATTCTAATCCATCTTCTGGGGGTCCAGAATCAAAATTTGGTTCTCCTTCTACGAGAAAAGCAGGCCTCTGAATGCTTTCATAGTATTCATCACTGTCTTCTTCACTATACTCTTCCAAACCATCTTCCCCTCCAACACTGTAACTATCAGAGTCCAAGGGATAAATATTTTCTACCTCATGTTCTTTCATATTCCTTATTTTATCATCCTCATTTACGGAACAGTCATCTCCTGGAATTATAAACAATATTTAGATTCATTTAACCATTGCTTAAAACAAAAATAGAAGCCAGTGCAGTGCTCACCCATACACATAAACAAAGTAACACAGAGGGAGAGAGTATTAAACAAATAACAGTGAGCTGTACTAAATTTCTCTCCATTCAAGAACAAAGTAATAGTGAGTAAGATCACTTTATTAGCTCCAGTTACAAACGAATGCTACAAATCCTATGGTATTCAAAGAGAGTATCTTTGCTAGATACTACTCTCTAGGTTAGTCAAAAGAAGGATTGAATGTACAAAGACCATATACAAGTCGTATATGCAAGACAAACAATCGTTTGCCCAAGTAAACTGTCCAGCAGATGTTTTGAGTATTTTTCACGGAAGGATTTTGCAGATAGCTTTAGACATATTCTTCAATGCACATATACGTTCAAAGGATTCCATCTTCCCCTTGCCGCAACAACACCTGCCCACAACAGAAATGAATCAAATTGACAAATTAAAGCCCAATTTGGAAAGGGACCAAAGGAGAAAGAAAGCAGTTTGATTCAATGGATTCCGATTTTTTGAAGGATATAGCAGTTACATTCCAAAGAAGAAAACACTAAAAACACGGGAGGGAAAGGAAGGAGCAAGCAAATCAGACAAGGAAAGAAGACTACAAATGATCCACAAAGGAAGTGGAAAGGAAAGGAGAAAGGGTAAACTAGCACTAAAATCAAGAGCCACTAGTTTGCCCTGACGAGTGTTCGTTGTTACTGAAGATCAGGGTACAGCAGTTTAAGTATTGATATTTCAGTCAAAACATCAGTACACCAAAGGGAAAGAGCTGAAAGGAGCTAGACATCATTTTCAGGGATTCAAACAGGGCGAAGATTGTGAAGTGGCATAATAATAGTGCTGGAAACTCATGCATAAGCTCTTCTATGCAGAACCATCCACTTCCCCCAATAAAAGAAAACCCAAGACAACACAGCAAAGGTTTCCAATCCACCCATTTTTGCAGTTCAGCCACCCAAAGAAGAATAGTTTAACCTAGCCCAATAGGCTGTTATATCAGTTAAATATTACAAAGTGAGATTAAAACTTAATCAACCACCAAGAGATATTAACCATAACTGATAAAAATAAAATATTTTCACACACATAAATACCAAATCAATGAGGCCTCTACCACTAGGCATTCCAAAAGGAAACTTTCATTGAAACATAATCTCATTGACCAAAGTGGAAACTCAACCATCATTCAAGCAATCAATTCATATTGCATCTACTTCAAAAATTCTCTTATAGCTAAAGGAATCCAGGGCAACTGGTCTCCATTCCAAGTAATATTCAACGAGTAGATATATTATCTGAAGATTTATCAAGCATCAGAGAACAACCTTTCATCATTCCAGAGGGCCATCAGAATCTCCAATCCTAAACTTCTGTCTAGCCCAAAATCATAGCAATTCAAGTTGGTTATTCGAATTATAAGGTCTACCAGCAAAGTATAATTCACTAACAATACTGCCATCTGAGGACCTCCCCTTTCTGGGCTCAAAACATTTTAACTAGCACAAACTTGTAGCACAAATTCTAACACCAAATAGTAAGCCTGGGAATAGTTACAGCAAAGGAGAAAATCTCAAGCTCCTCACACCCATACATTTCCATGAATCAATAAAATCTGTATATTTTGACAATCATGCCAGACACAGAAACAGTGAAAGTATGAAACAAAGTTTTGAAAACAAGAAACAAGAAAGAAAAAGGCAGCCATTTCCTCT
The DNA here is from genome assembly GCA_027568895.1 of Erythroxylum shatona. Lineage (NCBI taxonomy): Eukaryota > Viridiplantae > Streptophyta > Magnoliopsida > Malpighiales > Erythroxylaceae > Erythroxylum > Erythroxylum shatona. The sequence continues at coordinate 9,569,820 of JAOSBK010000005.1, read as the reverse complement.
GCTAGTCGCTTACATATCAAACATTAAGATGATCTGGGCGATCCAGGCAAAGGCTAAATAGATAATGGCCTGAGAGTTTCAAGAACAATAAAATGACCAAAAGAGTTTATGTATTTGTCTACAATATCACTCCACTGCCTACTTCAACGTGTCTTAGATGTAACAAGGTACACTATTTCAGGGTTAGTCTCTTCTAAACAAAGTGAAAACAAAATTCAGAAAGGCAAATACTTAACAGAAGACTAGTGCAATGCTTGAAGCAGTGAAGTAATTTAGTTCTTACACACAGAAGCAAGATCAACACACGCATACACATGCACAAATAGATTCCGAGAGCTTACTGAGAAAATCGGGGGCATGTTCCTTCTTTCCAAATCTATGGTGAGGATCAAAGTTCACACGATGGGTCTTGTCATACTTTGAGACCGCCAAGTCATCATATTCCTTCGAAACAGCATGTCCAAGCCCACTGTGTATCTCTCCCCACAATTTCCTCTGTTCTACAATGTTAACAAACCGGAGGGCCTGCATCTCCTTCCTACTGTACATCCTTTTCGTCTGATTCCCGTTAACTACGCTAGCATTTTGAGATCCACTTGTCTCTGAAACATTTTTGGCATGTTTTCCCTTTCTCCGTGGTCTCTTTCCCTTAGCATCAACTTCTTGTTTCTCGTTCTTCATTTCGTTCCTCTCTGAAATCTTTGGACCTGCGTTACCATGTTTGGTGACTGCAACTGGCTTGATCAATGCTGTATCATCAATTACTTCAATCTCCAAGGATTTTCTAACTGAAATATCAATTCCCTTCAGACCCCCGAAAATTTGTGCACCAGTGTGAAAACCAGCAACACTTTCCCCATGATTTTTGACATTGAAAATGGATCCATTGTCAAGTCCCGCTAAAAGTTGCTTCTTTTTGGCTTCCAAGAAAGTTTCTGTTTCTAATTCTTTCGATTTCATAATCTCCGTATTCACATCATTATCCAAACCAACTCCAAATTCAATGACTTTGCACCCTTCAGACACTTCTTTGTTATCAATTCCTTGTTCTCCGGAGAAACCCACTTGACATTCCACCCAATCTTTGTCTTTTCCTTCTTTCAAGCCATTAACAGCGCCTTCAACCATGGCATTTTCTGTTTCTTGCACTTGCATACCGATGTTCTCAACCTTTTTCACAAAGCCTTCACTGTCCCTGTCACGTTCAAAAGACCCAGAAGCCAAATCCTCCACGGTCATGTCTTCCGTAGGCACAGAACCAAGCAATTCTTGATTCTGTTCAAAACCCACTTCCATCTTCGCTACAGAAGAGTTCTCAGATTCAAAGAAGATAGAGTTATCGTTCTTGAAGGAACTGGAATCGAGATTTTCTTGAATGGTCTGCGATTGTTCACTTTGTGAAGAAACGGACAAAGATTGAACCTTTGATTCGTTAACTGTAGAAACCTTGCAAAGAGAGGTGGACCGGTCTTCTGCTAATGGCTGTGGAGCATTTCTTTCCATGTCTGCAAATCTTCTTTTGGACTCAAGATTAAAACTTTGGATGGCAAGACAGAGCGAGAGAGTTGGGGTTTTAGGGGGTATAGAGTCCACAGACTAGGCAAGGCTAGGGCAACAGGAGGTGCGAATTATACCCGCTGCTTTTGGGTAAAGTGTTAGAGTTTATTTACTTATAGAGAAACATAAATTAAAGTAGATTTTCTTATATTATCTTTAATAAATTAAAGTAAATTTTCTTATGTTATGTTTAATTTCATTTATTGTATTTTAATTTTATTAAAAACTTATTTCATTAGCAAAAAATTTAAATTATTTTTTATTTCCAATACTATGCAAAATAATCAGTACTATTTCCATTTTTTGTATTAGTCGGTAATTATCAGTTTGAAATTTAAAAACTGTAAAATAGTTTAGGCACCAAATTTAAAAAAATAAAATTATACTCTGACCTTCTTAACCTAACCAGCCGTCCAGTGCAGCACTCCCTATTCTCCCAAGTTTGCTCTCCTTTCCCTCGGTCCCTCCTTTGCTCGCCGTCACAAACATATCATTTGATTGATGCAATAATTTCGGATGATGGTAAAATTACAACTTCTCTTAACGATGAAAATTTTGTACTAATTAAAAATTGAAATTGGGGTGACTTGAATGCATATGTCATTTAATAAAGTTTCATGTTTTTCATTTTTTCTCTTTTCTTTTAATTTCTCTTATATTTAATGTATATGTTAGATTGTACATTTTATAAATATAAATATAGAACTTTTAATTGAAAGTGTTTTTGTTTTAGGTTTCAATTTTGTTTAGTTGTGTTCACTTGTAAGAACTTTTGTTGTAATGCTTATAGACCTATATTATTCTTAATATATGATGTTTTGATGTAATTATTCTCTATTGTATGATGTAAATTATACATTTTAAGTATTTTTTATCATTTTAAGTAATTTTTTATTATTCTTAGTTTTATATCTGTATGAGAATTAGAAAAATGATTGTTTTCTTATATTAATTGTGATTATTGTTTATGTGAGAAATACATAAAGAGTAATATTGATAAAAATAAAGAGAAAGTTGTTATATCAAATTATATTTTTATGAATTTTTTAAATGAGGTTAAATTAAAATAAAAATTATATAACACAATACATTGAATGACTATTTTCCAATTTTATAAAATTTAGATACTATTTTAAAAATTTTAAAAATTATCTAAAAATGGCATTTAGTATTGACCTATACCAGTATCATGTCATGTTAGAGCAGGTCCTATATAATATTGATTAACATGTTTTTCAAGTCATAAACACATATAGCAGTGTTGAGGCAAATTTTAAATCGACCAAAATGTTTATTTAACATATAAAGATATTATGTTTCTTTAACTATTGTAAAATGATAAGGTTAAATTCATTATACCCTATATGGTTTGACATATTATTAATATGCACCTGACTTTTTAAAGCTATCCATAACCTTCTATAGTTTTGGTTTTATAACGCTCATCCCCCCATCATTAACTTTTGTTTTAAACTTTATCTGTAGACTCCAAAATGACATAATTTTCATTATGTGGCATTATACGAGACACCATACGTGGCACTATATGACATCGGTTTGAAGTTTGTAGCTCTGGTTTATAACAAAAGTTCCTCTTCCAAATCACCATTCAAGAAAGCATTTTTTACATCTAGTTGTATTAGAGGCCAATCTAAGTATGCAGCCACTGATAATAAGACCTTGACAGTATTCAACTTTGCCACTGGAGAGAACGTCTCAGTGTAGTCCACCCCAAATGTTTGAGTGTAACCCTTTGCTACCAACCGAGTTTTAAATCTTTCTATTGACCCATCTGCCTTGTATTTAATGGTAAATACCTCTTAGTAGATCTGTTTTCTTCAATGTGCCATTCTTGTCCAGGGCCTTTAACTCTTTCAAAACTTTCTCCTTCCACTCAGGAACAGCTAAAGCATTATGTATATTGTTTGGAATTTCTGCACTAGTTAGTGTGGAAATAAAGGTAGAAAAAGTTGGAGACAATTTTACATTAGAGACAAAGTTGGAAATAGGGTATTGTGTACATGATCTTTTCCCTTTTCTCATTGCAATAGGAAGAAAAATATCACCAGGGAGATCATTTGAGTTACCTGGATGGGTACTATTGATTTCAGTCTCGGATTGTGAGATATCAGGACTTAGATTCGGAGATGATAATTGAGTTGTATCAAAGATTACTTCCTTTGCTCCCTTGCTATATATTGCACCATGGAGTGTTTTTTTTGTTTTTCACTTCCTGCTTCCTTCTCAACATTGTCTTATTCCTGATTTTCTGTTTCCTCCCCCTGACTAGTAAACTTTTCTACTGCTGATCTTTCTAGGTTCAATATCTCAGTTTTTTTCCATTAGATCTCTCATCTTCCTTATTGAAATACTCCCCCTGAAGATGAGTGTGGCTATCATACGATCTACCCTCAAAAAATGTAACATCTATAGAGGTAAAAAAAACTTTCGGGATGTTGGATCAAAACATCTATATCCCTTTTGGGTTGTAGAGTATCCCAACAAAAATACACTTGATATAAATAGCTTTTTGGATTTCTTGGGATCATGGTTATAAACAAACACAGTGCTTCCAAATATTTTCAGAGGGACAGGTGGGTTCGGTTTTGTGTTAGGGAAGAAAGAAGAGAAGATTTGTAACGAGGTTTGGAATTTTAAGGTTTTGGAGGGAAGTCCATTGATCAAAAAATTGGTAGTGAGAACCGCTTCTCCTCATAGGTATTTCGGGACATGTGTTTGAAAGCTAATGACTCTAGCTAGCTCTAAAAGATGTTTGTTTTTTCATTCAAAAATTCCATTATGCTATAGGGTGTAATTGCAGGAGATTTGGTGGATAATCCCTTTGCTATCTAGGAAATTTTTTAAGGTCAAGTTCACATACTTCTTCCCATTGTCACTTCTTAACATTCTAATCTCCTTTTGAAATTGAGTTTTCACCATCTTATGGAAGGATACTACTGTGGTACAAACTTCCGATTTATCTCCCAAAAGAAATACCCATGTGACTCTAGAGCAGTCATCAATAAAAGTGAGGAACTACCTCTTTCTATTAGGTGTTTGAGTTCTAGAGGGACTCCACAAATCACTGTGTATTAACATAAATGGTTCTAGACATCGACCGTTTTGAATGGGGTAATGACTTCTATGAAGTTTAGCTAATTCATAATATTCACATTGAAAACTAGCACTTTTATTGATAGATAAATAAGGTAACACACACTTTAGGTATTGTAAACTCGGGTGTCCTAACCTATAATGCCACATCATTATTTCTTCCTCCTTCTTGTTAACAGTAATGTGACAGCTCCCTTCTCCATGTTCCTTGCCTTCTTCTTGCAAGATATATAATTCTCCAATAACCTTAGCAACTCCAATCATCCTCCCCAATTCCAAATCCTGAAACATACAATGAGTTGTCCAAAATTTAGTTTTGCAATCCACATCTTTGGTTAGCTTGCTAATAGAAACGAGGTTATATGAAAGATTTGGAATGTAAAGAACATTTTTTAGTGTTAAGGTTTCTGAAATAAGGACTGTCCCTTTTCCTGCTACTGAAGCTAGGGAACCATCTGCAATTTGGATTTTTTGGTTCCTTGCACATGGTGAGTAAGAGGAAAAAAATTTGAAGCTACCAGTCACATGATTAGTGGCTTCAGAGTCAACTATCCAAGAGTAGGAGGGTATAGAACAAACAAAGGCTTTTGGAAGGATTATACCCGATTGGACTATAGAATAAGAGAGTTTTTTGGAATTCTCATCTGGAAGGAATGTGTATAGATGATCAAGCTGTTCCTTTGTGAAAGGAAAAATCCTGGTCAAGTTGGAGGTGTCCTGGTCATGACTGGGCTGATTCCCAGCTTGCAAGGCTTTCCCTTCTCCTGCTCCACTAGTCCATTTTTTGCTTCCAGTTTGCTGGTTATCATGTATCTTCCAGCAGGTATCTCTTGTATGCCACGGTTTTTTGCGAAAAACACATCAGGTTTTCTGCTTGTTTTTACCTTTTTCACCCTCATTGTTACTATTCTTTAAGACCAATGCTGAACCTTCATTCTGGAATTCTATAGTTCCATTTTTTCTTAACATGATACTTTTTCGAGCTTCCTCTCTTCTAACTTCAGAGAAGACTTCTCAGATTGACGGTAGTGGCCTTCGTCCCAAAATCCGTCCCCTAATTTCATCCAATTCTTCCTTCAAACTAGCCAAAAAAAACAAACACTCTTTCCCTATCAAATTTCTCCTTATATTGGGCTACATCTTCTGGATGAAGATCGAGATCCCACCATTGCAGCCTTGTAATTCATGGAAGATCGTGAGGCTCTGATACCATGTAAAACTTCTTTATATATTCAGAAGATAAGATTTACATATGCTGCAGTTCTTATATAGAGCTAGTGTACACGGTTAATTAGGAAGACTTCTTATTTGAAAATATCCCTAATATAGCTAGATATTACAGCTGAGGATAATCTATAAGGATAATCCCTTAATTAAGGGATAGATATTATTACGAGATTCTCTACATAATTATATATACATATTGAGTTGAAGTGGGAATATCAAGTTATTGACATAAGTGTTTCTTATGAGGCAACTCGAGTTTAATTGGTAATCTTGTTTTAATTAGTTTTCATTCTATTTTATAAGTTTTAACTTTCATAATTAAATTTATATTTGTGAAGATTTTTTGATTTAATATAAAATTTTGCTTGGTTTATAATATTATGGATGTTATTTTTTTGTCTTTTATTTTTTAGATATGTTATTTGATTTAGAAATTTAAAGGTATGTGAAAATTTGGTTAAATATAAAATTTACAGAGAGTTACATGCACATTTTCTTTTCACGCCTATATAAAGTAAAAACTTGGTCAGTAAATTATTTTAGAAGCAGAAAAATACAAAGGCACCAACAAGCCTATATTGGTGACCATGATTATTTTCGACTCTTTGTTACTTTATTTTTAAAAAGTTACAAAGAGATATACGACCACTAACATGTTAGTGGCCATGTAAAATTTTCAAGTATTTCATTTTCAGTGTCAATATCACTATATTAAGCCCTAACACATTTGTGTAATTTGTCAACTTGTTTTTATGAAGAACACAGTTTAGATACATGCTCATGTTCTAGTATGTGTTTAGCCTATCATAACACGTCCCACCAAACACGCCCATGTTAAAGCCCAACATGTTCGTGTTGCTGCCCGTGTTGCACCAAATCTGTTTAAAATCGTATCTAGTTTATCAAAAACCCTATTTTTCACTCTCTTTTGTTTCTTTCCTATGGGATGTTCTCCTAATCTTCTCTGATGCAAAAACCAAACTTCAACTTATTTTTCTTAAAGGTTCAACGAATTAAGATATGTTTCATATACTATTTATGTTATTTTTTAGTTGTTTTATCAATTTTGAGAGAAATTGGTACAATAATTAATTTATTGGGATTTGTGGAGTTGATTGAGATAAATCATGGTGATTATAAGAGTTTTTGAGGAGATGTTGGATTTCTTTGGGCAATTTTGCTTGATGAATTTGAATTTTCTAAGATTATTGAAGTCGTTTTAGAGAAATTTATGTAAAATCCTTATGGCATTGTTGATTGTTTTTGTTTAATAAGGTTATTAAGATCTTCCGGGATTCTTATAATAATTGGCATCACTTTTTTCTTTGGTTTTTTCCCATGTTTTTCTATGGTATTTTTTTCTTACTAGTTAGCAAGGGACTAGCCCTGATAAACTAATATTATTTTGTTTTTTGTTTTTTCTTATTTATTGTTAATATATTAATGCAGGAGCTTTTTTTAGTTATTATATTTATTTGTTTTGACTATTGGACACGTGCTTCATGTTATTTTTGTTTTAAATTTTATGTCTTAAGTAGTCATATGACTAGCATATGATATTTTAATAAAATATTAGGTTTAAGTCTCTTTTAGCTTTAGTTTAATTGGGCTGGGCCTGTTAGTCTGAAAAACCCTAGTCTATTAGTATAAATAATTTTAAAGTGACATACTCAGCAATTTTTTATTTATTTTTTAAGAAGATTTTCTCTTAAACCAGGGTTCCAACACAATTGAGCCCCAGTTTATCATCCAACCCTAAGCTCTTTACCTTTTGTTTTCAATTATTTATTGTGAATCTTTCCTATACTACATCAAATTGGTATTAGAGCCTAGTCTATCATGGTTGGTCATGGTAGAGGTAGAGCTAGTAGAGGAAATCAAGGATACCAAAATGAGTCGGCTGAGTTGAGGCAAATGGTTAAGATTTGTCATATGTTGTACAAGTAATACAACAAAAGCTACCCATGGAAGCCCAAATGGAGAATTCGAAAGGCGACCACACACCTTTGGACACTCCAGAAGGTAGTTTAAAGGATGAAAACAAAAATGAAGAAGAAAAACCCTTTCCATACAATAGGACCTACCAATCGGCATGCACAAGATGAACTAGAGGAATGGTTGATACATGCGTTAAATCTAAATAGGGGTGGAATTAAGATTGAACTTTCTGATTTTTATGGAAGATCACATATTGAAGATTATATATACTAAGCGGCTAGTCTTGTTTGTGAAGCTAAAATTAAAAGGGATGGAACTTTAATGATGGAAGATAGAAGAACAACAAGCCTGATAAGATAAGCCCAAAATTTGCATTTGGGAACATATGAAGGCTAAATTTAAAAAATAGTTTTTACCTACTGATTATGTCATAAAGTTATATGAAAAGTTTCATTCATTGAAGCAAAATATTAAAACCGTCAAAGAGCTCTAGAGTTTAATGACTTATCTCTAAGAGTTGGTTTAAATGAAATGAATGAACAGATGGCTTCCTATTATCTTGCTAGTTTAAACCAATCTATTAGAGATGAGATGAGTGTGGTCAATTTATTTAACCTTGAAGATGCTCGACAATATGCCTTAATGGTAAAGAAACATGTGTTGCATTATGGTGATAGGAAACCTATATTTAGAAAACTTGGGACTACTTCACAAACTATCATTGATGTTATCCAAGGATTTAGAAGTGAGCAAACAACCCTTAAAGGTGGAAGAAACAGTTGTCCATAAGGTATTAATAGTGGGGGAAATGTAGCTCAAGTTAATAGATATGACAAGGGCAAGTGAAAATAGGACAACAATGCAACTATGGTCTTAGTACTACCAAACAAGGCAGTTGTGGAGAAAAGGAACATAGTTCTTATCAATGCCAACAAAGGAGAGTAAATCTGACTGAAGGATAAGAATTAGATGATTTCCTAAAACTTGCTTATGATGATTGCAATGATGAAAGAGAGGAAGTAAATGTTTACCCTGTTGTAAGAGAGTCTTTGGTTGTTCATTGAGTAACGACAACCACATTTCTTGATGAAAAAGAAGATTGGAGGTTGCGTAGCATTTTTAGAACTCGAGTTCTTTGTGGAGGCAAGGCTTGTAGCTTAATTATTGATTGAGGCAACATGGAGAATGTTATCTCTATGGAAGTAGAGGAGAAGTTGAAGTTGCAAACTGAGAAGCACCCTCACCCCTACAAAGTTAGGTGGCTTAAAAAAGGTAATAAAGTTCCTGTTACTACTATATATGTTGTTAAATTTATTATGGGATAAAACTTAGAGGATCAAGTTTTATGCGATGTTGTATCTATGGATGTTGTCCATATTCTGTTAAGGAGACCTTGGTTGTATGATAATGATGTAGAACACCATGCTAAAAGGGGTTAAAAAGTATACACTATACCCTTTCAAAGAAGAAATAAACAACATTATCCATCTATCTAAGGGTGACAAATTGAATGGAATTGTGTCAGTATGAAATTTGAAGAAGAGAACATGGAAATGGGAGTAATTGGGAGTAATTTATGTCTTGGTAAGTAAGGTTGTATAAGCTACCCAGGGTTAAAAATCAAGTACAGACCTACTTGAAATTTAGTAGCCGTTGAAAGAATTTAGAGAATTAATTGGTGATGAACTTCCACAAGGGTTACCGCCTAAACGAATCATTCAACATGTCATTGATTTAGTTCTTGGAGCAAGTTTACCGAATCAGCCAGTATATAGCATACCTATAGGGATGGCATAGGCTGACCCTTGTCAAATTTTTTAAAATAAAAGTGTAAATAACATATTTTTAATAGGGTCTAGTCTTGGGTTACCTAAGCCCAAATTGGCTCGATGTCTAACTCTTTTAAGTAAAACAATATCATTTTGCTTAGAAGAGTTGAGCCTTAGGCCATTCTAGTCCTAGGTAACCCAGGGCCAAATCTAATTGAAAACACCTGACTCTAGGCCCATGAGCTAGCCCATTGCCATCCTTAGATGCCTCCAGCATAAGGAACTGAAGTATAGAAGCAAGTGGAAGAGTCAATTAAAAAAGTTTTGATTTGAGATATCAAAAGCTGCTTGCCTAGCTCTACTTTCACCAAAAAAGGATGGGAGTTAGAGATTATGTATGGACAATCATGCTATAAATAAGATCACAGTTGAAGATTGATTTCCTATTCCACAATTAGAAGACATGCTTGATAAATTGGCTGGTGCAAAAATATTTTTAAAGATTTACCTTAGAAGCAGTTATCATCAATTAGATTGAGAGAAGGAGATGAGTGGAAGACTGTCTTTAAAACACCTAATAGGTTTTATGAGTGGCTGGTCATGCCTTTAAGTCTCTCCAATGCACCAAGTACATTCATGAGGATTATGACAGAGGTATTAAAAGCTTTCTTAAACTCATTTGTTGTTGTTTATTTTGACGATATCTTGGTTTATAGCAGAAATAAGGAGCAACATTTAATGCACTTGTACAAACTACTAATGACCCTTAAAGAAGAAAAACTTTTTATCAACTTGAAGAAGTGTACATTCATGAAAAAATGAAATGGTGCTTTTGGGGTTTATAGTTTCTACCCAAGGGTTAAAACTAGACCCTAAGAAAGTTGTTGTAATTAAAGAATCGGCAATCCCTCAAACAATTGAAGACATTCGAAGTTTCCATGGTCTAACCTCATCTTATAAAAGGTTCATTAAAAACTTCAGCTTTATCATAAACCCAGTCACTGAATGCTTAAAAGTCAACAGCTTTGTGTAGACAAAATTTGCCCAGTGAGCCTCAACAAATTAAAAGCCACATGAATGAAGCATCACTACTTGTGCTACTAGACTTTGAGAAGTTGTTTATTGTGGAATTTGATGCATCTCATTTGGGTATTGGGGCAGTCCTTGGCTAAGAAGGTAGACTAGAAGAGTTTTTTAGTGAAAAATTGTCTGATGCAAAACGTAAATACTTTACTTATGACTAGAATTTTATGCATTGGTGTGGGCTATTTGTCATTGGAAGCATTATGTGGTATACAGGGAATTTGTGGTTTATTTCGACCACCAGGGCTTACGCTAGTTGAATCCTAAGAAAAAACTCAGTAAACGTCATGTTAAACGGAGTTTCTTCCTAAATGAGCTTAATTTTACTTTAAAATACAAGACTGGAGACTCTGATATAGTGGCTGATGCTTCAAGTAGGCATTCTCTACTATTGGCAGTGATAAGACTTAAATTACTAGTTTTGAAGAACTAAAAAACAACAATAGAATGATCCATATTCTGCCATATAGTTAAGGAATTGCAAGGGTTAACAAAAGCATAAATTTTTCCTTATTGATTACATGATGGTTATTTGTTTAGGGACAACAAATTATGCATTCCAAAGGGTCTATGAGTGCAAATCATCAAGGAACTTCATGATAATGGTTTGGTAGGACATTTTAGTAGAGATAAGACCTTGAGTATGGTGATTAATTGTTATTTTTGGCCCAAAATGTTAAAGGATGTGGACAAATTTGTGAAGAGGTGTTCCACTTGCCAATTTGGCAAAGGTGCTTCTCAAAACACAGGGTTATACACCCCTTTACCAAAACCATAAACCACTTGGGTTCACTTGAGCATGGATTTTGTCTTGGGTCTTCTAAAATCAACAAAGGGATATGATTCGACTCTTATAGTAGTGGTTCTTCCATGTCCAAAAACTTATGATGCTTTTCACATTGCTAAGTTATTTTTCAGGGAGGTAATTGGATTACATTGTGATCGGGATGTTAAATTTATGGGGCATTTTTGGAGATCTTTGTGGAGGAAATTTGATATTCGGTTGAAGTACTCCAACACCTGCCATCCTCAAACTGATGGCTAAACGGAGGTAGCAAATCGCAGCTTGGGAAATTTATTGAGATGCCTTGTTGATAATTATGTGAAGTCTTGGGATTTTTTCATACCACAGGCAAAATTTGCGTACAATAATTCTATGAATAAGACTATAAAAAAAAAACCCCTTTTGAAGTAGCCTATGGTTTGAAACCATAACATGTGCTTCACTTAGTGCCATTACCACCAGAAGTTAAGAGTGAGTGATGGTGGAATAGCCTTTGTTGAAATATTCAGCAGGTTCATAAAGAAGTTTGGGAACCCTTGAAAAACAACAATGCATTATATGCAATAGTTGCTAATCAACATTGTCGAGCTCAAAAATAGAAGGAAGGAGATACGGTGTTAGTGCACCTGAGGTAGGAACATTTCCCTAAAGGTATTTATCACAAGCTTAAGTCTCGAAAGTTTGGACAATATAAAGTGTTGAAGAAAATATGATCTAATGCCTATTTGATTGAGCTACCTACTGGACTATAAATTAGTCCCATCTTTAACATAGCTGACTTGTATCCTTTTAAGGGATTTAATGAGGAAATTAACCCTATTGTGAGCAAATTAGTCATTTTCCAACAAAACAATAAGATGTTGTTCAGGAGGTGCTTGATGTCAAGGAAGTTTGATTAAGGCGTAGGGTTCAATATTAGTGTTTCCTTATTAAATGGCTGGGTAAGTCAGCAATTGAAAGTACTTAGGTTTTAGAAGATGATTTGAAGAAATTGATCCAGAGATGTAAGCTGAGGTTTCAAAGATTTTTTCCATAGACATGAGCAGCATTTCAAGAGGGGGAGAATGGTGCAGGAGCATTTCTTAGTTATTTTATTTATTTGTTTTGGTTGCTAGACATGTGTTTCATGTTATTTTTGTTTTAAATTTTATGTCTTAAGTAGTCACATGACTAGCATATGATCTTTTAATAAAATATTAGGTTTAAGTCTCTTTTAGCTTTAGAATAGTTGGGTTGGGCCTGTTAGTCCAAGAAACCCTAGTCTATTAATATAAATATTTCTATAGTAAAGTACTCATCAGTTTTTGATCTATTTTCTAAGAAGATTTTTTTTTAAACTAGGGTTTCAACATAATTTAACCCTAGTTTATCATTCAACCCTAAGCTCTCTACCTTTCCTTTTCAATTATTTGTTGTTAGTCTTTCTTATACTACATCATATATTAAACCACAGATTTTTCATAGGTATACTTAGTTTTGTGTTCTTTTATTTTCTTTATATTATTTGATGTTTTGTCACTTTTATTATATTTTTTCAAGGATCATTGAAAATGGATGGAAATCCCATCAGGAATACAAGCATGTTGCTTATAAGTTAAGGACGTACCAGTTCTCCCTACCTTTTCTTCATTTTAATTATTTTTCCATTGATTTTTTACTTTATTATGTACATTGGGGACAATTTATATCTTTAAATGTTAAAAAGGGGTATTGTAAATTTTTTATGCTCTTAATTATAATTTAACCATATTCTAGTTATTATTTGTTGATTCTAATTTAATATGATGATTCTTATCTTGAAATTTTTTGAGTTGTGAATCATATAGTTAAGCTATAATACAAAAGGAACATGGGTTTTTTCTTGCTACATTATGAATAAGTTTTTTGACTATAAATTTGGATGAAAGCACTTAGGATTTTTACATTTAAGCCTAAATTGTAAGCGTTTATATTAGCAATCATCATCATTATATTATACTAAAATTTCCTTTTGTTGTGTGTTTATAATGCACAATCGGATTATTCTAGAACTTTCATTTATTATGCATGTTGAGACCATATCGTTCAAACTAGAGATATTAAGATCAAAAGGTACTTAGATTACACCTTTGTTTGAGTCTTTTCTTTGATTTTACCTTACCCTATTTTCATTCCTTAGGTGCAACCAAATTTAAGCCTTAGCCTTTTCTTTGGATTACTTCAACCATGTTATAAGTCAATAAACTATTATTGTTGTTAGCTAGACATTTACTTTTGTATCTTGAAGGATTATATCAAAATCTGACTAGATAAAGAAGTATCAAGAATGAAGAAAGTCACGAGATTATGTATTCATGATTATATCTTCTCATTTTTTACTTATCACTTTCTTTATTTATTCTCCTTATAATCTCGTAAGTAGTTAATTCAGAAATATCTTGAAACAATTAGATTCAAAGAAAAGAAAAAAAAGAGAAGAATAAGGAAAAAAAATATGTTATTAAATGTTGTAATTGTGAGAAGGAGAAAAAGAAGATAATTGTGCTATTCAAGACTTATTTTGTACCTTACTTGCCTTTTATTGAGAAATTTAGTAGATTGAATCATATTTTTGTACGGTCTTATTTATGCTAATTCTTTCATTTTATTAGCTAAAAATTTACCATTACCATATCTTTGCCTAAACCTCATTACACTTTGATTTAAAGACCTTTTAATTTTTGACTCTAGTTTATTCTATAATGGTGGAGATTTGATATATAGTTAAAATTCTTTCTATATATTAATTTGATAGTTCCATTGGTTTTTACCTTAAACGCTTTGAATTAAGCGAATCTTTTATGTGAGGGGGTTAAATCTTATAACAATTTATTTTAGAAAGGATGCCAATGTATTATATATGGTGTTTATTTATGAAAAAATATATCGTGAATGTTTAATTCTAATTATATTTTGGTTTAATTTTGGAGGCGTGACATTCAAAGTGTGAATAGATAGGTTGAGATAGAGGGAGGTGTATATTTAGAAGGGTTGATGAATTTAAATTGTTATTTTTTTAAGGATAAGCAAATGCCCAAGTGTGGAGAAGTTGATGAGTGATGATTTGGTCATAATTTTAGGCTTATATTTAGTACATTGTTTTTTTGTATTTTTATTTTGGTATTTAATTTGATTATAGTTTATTTTTAGATTCTAATTCACTTATTTAGAGAAAAAAAGAAATGAATTTAAACATGTTTGGAGTAATTAGGAGCAATTTTTTACTGAGTTCTGGAGTGTATGGTAAGTACATGACTCATTTGAAGAGTTTGGAGGCAGGCATGTTGATTGATTTCTACAAAACATGCTTATATTGATGAGGAACATGCCCATATTGAGTGATAAGGAGGTCAAGCTAATATTATACGATCATGTTCGTGCATGTGTTAGCTTCAAAAAATATTCACACATATGTTTAAAGTACACATATATATCCTAGAAACTTAATTTCAAATTTTTAAAACAAAATTAAGTGGTAAGAAAGGAAGACCAAAAAATACAATTGGAAACCCTGGGATGACATAAAGTATGAAGAATAACCAAGGAAACCCTTTTAGAGTGATTTCCATCAATCTAAAGTGAAGTTTTTTAAAGATTAAAAGGATTTCATGATGTTATCATCGATTTTATGTTCTTTTTAGATTTGATGTTAAAATAGATATGACTAGGAACTATTTTTTTATTAGGTATCTAGATTAGATGAAGGGATTAACCTTACAATAATTTTATTTTATTTTAACTTATTCTTTAGTTTTATTGAGATTTTAACTTATATATTTTTTATTATTCTTGAATTAATATTGTCTATATGTTAGTTCATGTGTAATTTTATGCAATTGAAATTAAGAAATTTTTTTTACGAATAGATGTAATATAATTGAAAGGAGTTACATACAAATGTAGAGATAGGCAAGATTAAGGTCAAACGTAATATTGAAACTCATAAATCGATTAATATATTTATAGGAGTTTTAATTATAAAAAGATTTCGATTAATCAACTTATGGTTAGTTATTAATAGTTTTGAGAAAGACATTAGCATCATTGAAAAACTCCTATAGTCTAATAAACTTTAAATTAAATTGATGTGTGAAGTCATGGTTGCATGAGAAGCCCTCGGGAGGATTTGAATTCCAAAGACCATTATTTCACTGATTGATTTTTAGTTTCAAAGTGTATTGGGATCCGTACCGTTCCGGCCGGTACCGGCCGGAAGGTACCGTACCGGCCAGGGACCGGTACCTGATCCTAACCTCCGTACCGGCCAAAAATACCGGCCGGTACCGGGGTTTTCCGTTGGGTACCGGCCGGTACCCAACATACTGGAAAATTCCGGGTCATTTCGCAAACTTTTAAAAACCAGAGGACTTGTTTGAAAAA
>JAOSBK010000005.1:9510402-9553850 GCA_027568895.1 Erythroxylum shatona | reverse complement strand
GGTTGATGTAAACAGTAAACTAGTAAAGTATACAGTACAACTGTATAATATATCAATATGGACTATTTTGCAATTTTTAAAAATTTTAGGGACTATTTTATAAATTTAAAAAATTTTCCGAAACGGTACCCGGTACCAACCGATACCTGTACAGTTCCGTTCCAAAGCTTAATCCGGTACTGAATCCGGTACGGTATTCATAACATTAGACTTTTAATTGAAATTCTAGTTTATTAATTGTATTGACTTGTCCTTAGTTTATTGTTTTAATTTAAATATAGTTAATTACTTTCATCTTAAATTATCGGTTAGATAACAAAAAATGGTTAATACTAATAATCGTAATCTCTATGGGATCGACAATTAGTATTTAATATCTTATATTATAGAACGATAAGTACACTTGCCTAGAATAATCTATATGATAAAGGATTGATCTATATAAATATATCACACTAGACCATCAAATTCTCTCAAATTAGATAATTTTTAAGTAGGTCATATTCAGATGAAATTAAAATTAAATAATTCTTTACTATTTTCATATTATTATAATCGAACTTAAACCTATGTAATTAAGAATAGAGGACTTATGATGTGACTCAAAGGCAAATTTAAGATTTTTTACAATCAAAATTTATTTTTATTCAACTTATTTTTTAATGTATAATCTATTTATTGTATATTAAAGTATATTATTTGATGAATTAATAATTTAAATAAAAATATATTATAATAAAATTTTACATAATACTGTTGTTTACAAAATCTTTGGTAATTTGGAAAACTTAAACCCAAGTCCTCTAACGATATATAACATTAAATTCTTGAATTTTGATATGTTTTTCAAAAGATTTGGAATTTAATATTAAATTCTTGAATTCTAATATGTTTTTCAAAAGATCAGGAATCTAATATCTAACCAAGAAAGAAGGGCTATAATTTTCTTAAAAGTGAAATTTAAATAGATAAAAGAGCTATATCATAGTAATAATTGATATTAAGAACTCTCAAAATGCATATTACATAATTTGTACATAATTGAAAGGATAGGTATTTTGGACCAAAAGGAGCAATAAACAAGTCTTCTCACAACTAATCTAATCCACTTCCTCAGCTGATCAAGTTGGAATTCTTTCAACGGAAGTAAAGAGATAACATTGGCCTAGTTATTGGTGGGACTTACTATGCCTTTAATATTCACCAACTCTGAAATTCATATTTTCTATAGTTTCACGAAAGATATCAATGAATTGGAGGTAGAGCTTTGCCTTCCGTAAGGAACTTACCTGATTCAAGCGGGGTTTAATTTAAGTGTGGATGGCTTAAAAGTATCTTTCTATAATTGAAACCCTCTTAAGACACTTAGTGGACAAAAAAAAAAAGATAGCAATGAATTATTTATTGAGATACATGATAATAAAAGTATAGGCAAATAGAAAAAACTAATAATTAAAAAATTTGACCGGTTTAATCAGTTAATAGGTAAAGATTTTGAAATATTTAACTTTCTGATTCGATTTACTTTAATATCTTTTGTTGTTAAAAAATGATCAACTTATTAACCAATTATTCAAATTTTATAAATTAATAAGTTCTTAAAAAGTAAAATAGTTCAATTAACTTTTATTTAATAATTTCTTTTCAATTAAACTTTAATTCCTTCTATTGATACAGAAAAATCTTTCAATTATATTTAATTTTTTTTAATTTTATTTAACCTTTAATTAATTTTATGACAATTTTTATATTTTAAAACTCTTTATCTTGTAAGTTTAATTTCACTCTAGTCTTAAAACATTCATAAAAGCTCATTGAACATAAGCTTTAGTATAGTTTAATGCGACAACTTATGCGTCTTCTTTCTCAAAATTTCTAATTATCTCAATATGAATTTTTATTTCAGAAAATCAGAAATCTCCTAAAATTAAACGAAGTTATTCTCATGAGCATATAATGTTCTAACGTACTCTACAAAGCATAAATAAATGGAGGGAGCTGAAGTCAAAGTCTGCGTGTTGTTCTAACCTTTCTCAACAACTCCTCGCGTATTCGTATTATAATCTCAAAACTCCATTGCTGATTCTCTCTGTCTCTGCTTTGACCTTCCATTTTCATTCTCTAACTCCATAGTTTTTGATCTCCATCTTTCAAAAGTAAAAAAAAAAAAAGTAATAAAACAAAGTTTCGATAACCAACATGCTCACGCTGGTCGACTGTTCCAATTGCCGTACACCGTTGCAGCTACCACCAGGAGCCACCACCATCCGCTGCGCCGTCTGCCGTGCCATCACCCTCATCGCCGACCCTGGATCCCACCCACCTCCGCCTTCCTCCACCTCTCACCACCCCTACCATCGTCCTCCTCCGGCACCGTTCCCGTCGCCTTATAATAATCACTTGCCTTCTGGTCCAGCGCAGTCTGTCCACGGCAAAAAACGGGCAGTAATATGCGGGATCTCTTATAGGAACACCAGGCACGAGCTTAAGGGTTGCATTAATGACGCTAAGTGTATGAAGTACTTGTTGGTCAACAGGTTTAAGTTTCCTGAATCATCCATTGTAATGCTCACTGGTATATACTTTATAGTTGATTTCTTTCCTTATTTCAAGTTGTGGGGTTGCTATTGTTTTCTTTGCTTAAGGATCGAGTTACGTAAAATGATCGATGCTTGTATGTTAATGCTTGATTTTGGTTGCACAAAGTTCATATTAATTATTAAATTCCAAGTAAATATACAATTGTTAGGTAAATGATTTTTTTCAAAAGACAACATAATGCTTTGTTGAAGCTTTTGATTCTTACATGTGGAATGATAGTTTTGGCTTCTTCATTCTTTAAAGAACTGACTGAACTGTCACTGTATCTTCTAAACTGTGTTCTTGAATTCGGTGAATTATCACTTGATGCATATCAATCTTTTCTATATTCAGCTTAATTCTCTCCTTTGTGTGATTTTACCTGTTCATTTGATGAACTTTCGTAAGAAAACGTTGTTGTAGTTTTCACAAAATTTTTAGATTGAGCTTTAATTAGAGGACAGAAAATTGTTTTTCAATTGGTCACTTTCCTGACGAATTTCTTATTTATATGATAATAATTTATTTAGTTCTTCACTAGTAGTTCACATTGATCACTTATTGTAACAATGGTTTTCTGCATTGCAATTTGTAGAAGAAGAAACTGATTGGTATAGGATTCCAACCAAACACAACATGAGAATGGCATTGCATTGGCTTGTACAAGGCTGTCAACCTGGTGATTCCCTAGTTTTCCATTTCTCTGGTCATGGTTCACAGCAGAGGAATTACAGTGGAGATGAAGTGGATGGATATGACGAAACACTTTGTCCAGTAGACTTCGTAACTCAAGGAATGCTCATCGATGATGAGATCAATGCCACCATTGTTAGACCTCTTCCCCGCGGGGCTAAACTTCACGCAATCGTCGATGCTTGCCATAGTGGGACAGTTTTAGACTTGCCATTTCTCTGCAGAATGGACGGGTTAGTCTCTGCCGTTTCTTTTGGTGATACTAAACTCGTTGAAGCTGAATAAAAATGGATGGAAACTAGACAAAGTAATAGAATAAATCCATCTTCAAACCACTGCCAATGAAGCATTCCATGAAGGGGATGTTTCTGGTCGAATGCTTTTTAATATGTGCTCACACTGTGAATCTAGGAGTGGGAGATATGCTTGGGAGGACCATCGTCCTCGATCAGGAACATGGAAAGGAACAAGCGGTGGGGAAGTCTTCTCATTCAGTGGCTGTGATGATGATCAAACCTCTGCTGACACTTCGGTAAAAGAATAGCTAGATAGACATCTAATGTTTCTTCTTCCCAAAACTTGTGATGTTAATTCAGTCTTCTACTTCATGGTATAGGCTCTATCAAAGGTTACTTCGACTGGTGCAATGACTTATTCTTTTATCCAAGCCATTGAGCGTGGACATGGAACTACGTACGGGAATATGCTAAACGCAATGCGATCCACCATTCGCAATACAACCAATGAACTTGATGGTGGTATTGTTACGTCTCTTTTGACAATGCTCTTGACAGGGGGAAGTGGTGGAGCGAGACAGGTAATTCTGATATGATTATCTGCTTCTTATCAAATTTCTGCAAGTTCGTAACAGTACAAGAAAATAGGAAAAGGATTAACATAACCTGCTCGTAGCAATATTCATACAATTTTATACACACTGATATGAAATTATTGGTCAGATAAAATGATGTTGCAGCTGGCCTAAGCTCCCCTGCATAATTTATGTTCTGGATCTCTGATCCCATTTCCATCACAACACATAAAGGAGTGTAAACTCTTGCACTTTACACGACATTAATAGGCTGATGCTGCCTGTGTAATGTTTTTGCCTCTGAAATTGTCTAACAATCTGTTCAAATCTTGTTGCAGGAACCTCAATTAACTGCTAATGAACCATTTGATGTATACTCAAAACCCTTCGCCCTGTGACCATTAT
Organism: Erythroxylum shatona; assembly: GCA_027568895.1. Classification (NCBI taxonomy): domain Eukaryota; kingdom Viridiplantae; phylum Streptophyta; class Magnoliopsida; order Malpighiales; family Erythroxylaceae; genus Erythroxylum; species Erythroxylum shatona. The sequence goes on along the minus strand of JAOSBK010000005.1, from coordinate 9,549,361 downwards.
TAATGCTTCTAATTTCTTTTGCATCCACCTGCTGGAGAAGATTGATCTGATTTTAGATGCCTTTATTGTGATATTATCATCTTTGCTTTATTTGATAGAGCTCTAAGGAAAGAAAGTCAACTTTGAGTTGTTTATTAGCGTGGAGAAGCTAAAGATTGCGGTTTTCACAAGGCTGATTAATTTGGCAACAATCATCAAGTAAAGAAAACTAAAGCTACAGACTTTTGTGCTTGGGAATGGGCAACCTTCTCGACGTAGAAGTAATGCTAATTCACAAAAGTGTAGCTTTACTGAAACAACTTGATGCAATTTCAATTAGTCATTAAGGATAATATGTATCGTTACAGAGGGATCCACAGGAAAAGAAAAGCAAATAATAGAAACAAATTCACCATTATAACCAATCTCTTGTCAATTTATGGCCTTCACAAAATCAGCAGCCTGAAGCCGTAACAGCAAGCAACAGAGATATATCACCGCCAATAATCAGTTCAATCCAAGCCTAGACATCGAATCTCATATATGAAAAATCAAGAAATATACAGTTAAAAACCCGCAAGCGAATGAAACTGAACTGTGCAGGAGCTGCAGAAATTTGAACACAATAAAATGCAATCTTCAGTATTAGCTATCTGCAGCAGGAGCAGGAGAAGGAGCAGCAGCCTTGAGAAGTGGTTGGAGAGCCTTAACCACAATGCTCATATTTGGCCGGAACTCAGCTTCATACTGCACACACAATGCTGCCACAGCTGCCAACTGTACAATATGGTAATCACAATATAAGCAGCCGGAACTGCAATCACTTTGACAGATTTAAAAAAAAAAATGCAGCTTTACAGAATGTAGTAGAAAATATCCATCAAAAGTTGATACCTTGGCAACTCCTTTAGGAGGATACTCTCCCTTCAGCTTTGGATCAACACATTGCTTAACTTTGTCTTCGCTCAGCCTTGGAGTAGCCTACAACACAGTATGCTCTCGTCATATTACATATACAAAATAAGCAGTGAACATGTAAACTAGTAAATAAAGCACAGAATTGGTAAAACAGAGGAAGGCAGATGACGCACCCAGGTGACAAGACTCTGCTGTCCACGAGGCATCGTGTGGTCAACAGGTTTTCTCCCAGTTAAAAGCTCCAGAAGTACCACACCAAAACTATATACATCACTCTTCTGTGTTAATTGTCCAGTCATCGCATATCTGCAGAATAGTTATACAAGATAAGTCGCATGATTCACAATCAACTGCAGCCCAAAAATAAAATTAGAGGAAGTATCATTAAGGACATTTAGATGGGGAAAGACTGATATACATATATATATATATAACTATCACAAAGTAACTCAAAGAAGTAGTGAAAAAGAGGAAAGAGCCAGAAAAAGATATGAAGACTTAGATAAGCATACTCTGGAGCATGATATCCAAAAGTTCCTAAGACTCGAGTAGAGTGAAGGCGAGCAGCCATATCAGGAGCCTGATTTGAGAGGTTGAAATCGGCAATCTTGGCTTTGAAGTCTTCAAAGAGTAGCACGTTGCTAGATCTGATATCCCTATGAATTATAGGAGGTTGCACTTTCTCGTGCAAGTACTCCAAACCCCTTGCTGCATCAACTGCAATTCTCACTCGCTGTATCCAGTCAAGAACTGGACCTGGCTGAGCCCCCTGAACTCCTTTTCTACCTGTCATTGCAAGTGGGCAGAAGGAAACAAAAAGTTAAAAGAAGAGAAAAAGATAATCCCAAAATATTTTTGAAGGGAAAGTTTTGATAAATGATACCATGCAATATGTCATGTAGAGATCCCATTGTCGCAAATTCATATGCAAGCACTCGGAGATTTCCTTCAACACAATAGCCCAGCAACTCTACAACATTTTCATGCTTCATTCTTGACACCACAGAAACCTGAAATTTGAACAGGGACGTATATTAAAATAATATTTTCAGCAGGACAATGCCAACCAGAGCAAATTAGAAAGAATTGGAAAAATTGCAATAATATCATTTCTCCATCAACTATGGCAAACCTGAGTCAAGAACTCAATATTTGATTCTGGTTCTGATGCCACATCAAGCTTTTTAACAGCCACAGCTTTTCCACTATCTAAGCTTGCATAATAGACTCTTCCATAAGATCCTTCGCCAATCAATGCTTTGGAACCAAAATTATCCGTCTTCTCTTTAAGTTCATCCAAAGACAACGCAGGCACTTCAATTGGTGGTATTTCTTTCTGCACATCAGATTTGACAGGGGCTGATACCTTCAAGCCTTTTGGGTACCCTAAAATGCAAAAAATAGGCAACACATGTTTTAGAATAAAACAGCACAAAACTAACAAGTGATATACAACCAAGGAAAAATGTAACACAAAAACAAGCTTCAGATGAAATGGTAAGATGTGCAACATTTTCAAGCATATGGCTTCTAGAAGAATACAAATACAGGAAGAAGAAACACAACATAAGCAAATTTTAGTGGTGGCATTTGTTCATTTACATTTTTTTTAATCAGCAAGTTTGAATGAATGAAAATCTGAGATGGGTGTAATCCAAATTCCAAAGAAAGAGGCCACATTTCAGAGACTAGGATCATCCTTCTCAACGGTGCATTGAACTGAGAGTAAAATGTTCAAACCGTACTATTAATAAGAACAATCCAAGCCTTTTCCTCTATACCTCCAAAAGCTTTGGTACACCAATATGTTGACACCATTGCCCTTCCACAAAAATATAAGACCAACAAAAAAAATCCCTAAAGGTAGTCACGCACAAATGATATCCCAATGCTTTCAATTCCAACCAGGAATCTGACAACATTCATTTTGTTAAACAGGATATACTTCAACTCCCTTTTCATGTAGTTTTTCACTAAATAGTGCAATCAAATTAATCACCCAAATGTAAAAATTCTAGAATCAATTAGCCACATTCATAATTTTGAGTTGTATGATAGATCAGAATTAATACTTTTCTGTCTCCAGCCTGATCTTGTAGAACTGGAAATCAGTATTGATTTAAACTGTTGGTGAACATACATCAGTTCTATATACAATATTGATGCACTTGCAAAAAGATCCAGAAAAAGAGCCAAGTAAATAAAAATTCGATATTCACAAAATTCAAAGAAAATATAGAAGTCATCCACACTAGTGGATTTGATTTTCAATTGTCTTTCTTCGTCATCCCCTTTGGTCAACATATGTCCATTGCAGGTAACTTCTACAGAAATGTTAGAGAAGAAATCAGAGAACTATACCATCTCCATTATTCATCGGACTTCTTAGGTGCTCATGCTCGTGTGATGGGTATGACTCCTCCACTTGACATGTGCAACAAAGCCACCTCCGCATCTTGTCTCTCTTCCTCAAATATAAGTCGTCTTCAGACCTCGCTTTCCCCAAACGTACAAAGTCACCAGATCGAGGCGCATATGCCTGTATATTATTCAATTCCGTTCAACACTAAACAAAAGCCCAGAAAGTTGCATTTGAGAACGTATTTAAGGATGACAAAAAAAAACCAAGCATTATCCGTGTTGGACCATATACATGCCTTAACTACAATAATTCATGGAGTCGCTAGCAAAAGAACACCATTGGAAACAAACACTGTAGAAGGTAAACCTCTGTTACATTGTATCTACGTGATTTTAAGAAATCAAAACAAGCCGGAGTCTTCAATCAAGAAGGCTTTCAAGACGAACGTATAATCAAACAAAACGCAACTACGTTTCAAACAAAAGATTTTTCTGAAATAAAAAGCATCAAAATAACAAAACCAAGAGCCAATTGACACTTTATGCAATAACTAAAATTTTCCAAAACGCAAAAACAACACAATGAAAAAGACACATCAACCTAACTGATCCATTAAATGCCTCTAAATCAGTTATACATTCCCAAAGAACGGAAATTGAAATAGGCCCAACAATGCTTACCTCAACTTGACGATTCTGATAATTGCGTTCCATCGGAAAGAAAAAAATAAATAAATAAAAGTAAGGAATCTATAAAAACCCAAGAATCGAGAAAGCTGAAACTTCCAAAAGAACTCAATATATATGAGGGGTATTAACGAAGAAAAGAAGAAATGTGGCCAAATATTTACAAAGGGCGAGGGAGAGAAGACGACAGAGAAGCCCCAAACACACAAACAAGAGAGAATGAAAACGAAGCCAAAGAGTAAAACAAAAAAGGAGACCCTTTAACTGAAATTCGTTCGTTGACAGGTCACAAAACCGCCGAAATTACAGGACTAACCATTAGAAGAAAAAAAGAAAAGAAACCCAAAAATAACACACAAGGGGTTAATTAGAAACGGGGAAAAAGATTGTACCTTTAGTGTTAATCTTATATCTACACGTCTCTCCCTGGCTGTTCCCTTCTTTCCAGGTTTTGGATGTGTGAGTTTGGTGGATTTTGGTTGTATAGAGTGAATTATAGAGGAATAGGGAGAGAAAGGTAAGCTTGCTTTCGAGAGAAGGAAAAGGAAAGGCAAAGACAGATAGGCTACGCGGCGGTGGAGGTGGTGACCAAGATCAACGAAATATCTATGCGATTCTTTTATCTTTTTACTATATCATAATACGTCTCCTTATTTTTGACTAGTCATGACTCATGTGTAAGGATTCTTGCTCATAAAAGATGAAAACAAAGCTTGTATTTTTGATGTTTATATCACTCACTCATCCAATACGTTTTGATGTTTAAGGCATTCTTGTTCGTTTCATGAAATTGTTGATTTACAATGCCTCGTATTGGAGTTTTTATGTATGAAAACGTATTTTCACGTCCAATTTATATACATGTATGCGTCAATTTAGAATTAATAAATGTATAGTCTTAATATTATAGAAATGCTTTAAAATTTTAATATGATTAAAGTCTGATCATAATTAATAATTCTCAAATTTTATAAATTTATTTTTTCATATGTATCATTTAGAAACAACTTTTTTACTAATTAGAGATAAAACTGTGGTACAAAACTTTCTCAAATTTAACGTATCAGTAAGATTTTTATTGTTATTGTTATCACAATTTTAGAATGTAATCTCAAAAGTTATAGATGTTATAATAAAAATTAGAGGTACGATTCAACTATGTAAATTTTAAGAAAAAATATTACAATAAACTCATATTTTAAGAAAATATCATGATTAATTATAAATATTTATAGTTATAGTTATAGTAAAAGTATTGTTTTTTATAAGAATGGGATTAGAGAATTATATAAGTATTTCTAGAATATTATCTTATTAATTTATTAGCTAAAATTAAATATTTATCTAATATTAGTTTATAAACTGTAATACAAATAGTACATAAAAAGGAAAAAGGAAATGATCAATAGGATCTCCCTAGCTACCTCTTTATCCACTCTTATGCTTTTATTCATAACCCAACCTGAAAGGCAAACAGTCGCTTGAACAAGTTTATCCACAAACAATGTACTTCCCAAGTATCTTACTCCATGCCTTTCTACGACTGCCACTGCAAAACAAGCCTGGCAGCTTGGGATTCACCTTGATGGTCTGATGAAATCCCTGATTACTCAAGCAGAGACACTGCTCTTCTTTCTTCAAAAACTCCAAATCTCTGGAAATTGCTGCTTGTAAGCTGACAATAGATGTCAACTGTATGTTCTGAATCTACTGGTCCAGTTCCAACAGAACGTGTCACTTGCGATGTCAGCTGTATGTTCTGAATCTACTGGTCCAGTTCCAACAGAACGTGTCACTTGCGGTTGCCTGTCTGCATCAATGAGTTTAATGGTTGATGTTGGAAGTCCAAGTGTTCCACAAGTAACCTGGTGATTTCAGATTAGTTAAACTTACCATTATCAAAAAGTACATTAAGAACAATATTCCAAAATGTACCTGTAGGTCAAGAAACTTCTTGTAGACAAACTATAATATCTTTCAAACATATGCATCATTAATTTAAATCAAATAACTTACTTAGATTTGATTATAATCCATCTTTTAAAGGGCACCGGAAAGAAACTCATTTCTTGCAAAATTCTTTGTTTAATAATGATTAGTGTTTTTTTGAAGACTATCACCAAATCATTCAAATAAAAATTATCTCATATTTATAGATAATGTCAATTGGTTAATTGATCATTAATAGTTAACAAATGAAAGATTATATCTCAAAATCATCAGGTGTGTCTATTCATTATCATTTCCTACTCACACATGATGAATTTAGATAATATGATTTCTACATGTTCTCATATTTATCCAATAACCTGTGCAATCAACATACGACGAGAGTATATAGTCATATATCTATTAAAAATATTTGATGTCTTGATTAATAAATTGATATGTGAGTAGAGTTTATATGTTATACCATAAATCATATTTCACATTTTAATATCTGTTGATCTCATTTATTTTCTAGTGTCATAAATGTTTTCAATTCTCTTACTCAGAGTCAGTGGTCGTCTTTGAATACCAAATTTTCTTATACGTGTTAACAATCAGAAAATGAGTTTCCTCTATTCTTAATTATCTTGAATTAAATTTAATGTGTTTTCCCAAAAAATTTTCATAAGATTGCATCAAACATAATCTTTTATTAACATTCTAAAGTAGCAAACTTTAAATTTAATTCCTAAGAATTAACGAGCATCCTAAAAGTTTATTAAAAGATTCACTTAACCTTTAGGTTCTCACAGAGACATTTGCTACCGTACCATATCCTATTAATTAGGAGCGTATGTCTATCATAAATGCAATATCTTACATATGTTAGTTCAAACATACTTAATATTTAACCTGAATTCACTTATCTGCTTTTATCTTTATCTTTATGAATCATCATTTGGCAACTCTAAACTGATGTAGTGAACATATGATCACTCCAAAATAATTTCCTTTTAGCTTATCGTCTAAGTTGCCATTTATTGTCATTTATGATTTATTACTTCAACTCTCTATCATCATCTTGATAATAAACTTTAAGCCTATCTTTTCTCTAATTGTCACAAATACTAGAGTCGATTGCCGATATAAGAAGGCTAATCTTTTATCAGTCTGACATAACTTTGATTCATTAAAAAAATTCATACAAAGCAAGCATATTTCAAAATCAAGAATTAAGTAATTCTTGTTATGTAAATCCCCAAAAATCTTGATTTCATGAATAGTATTTTTTGGGTCATGAATACTATATCCTGAGGTGAATAGTGACACCCGGGACCCAAATTGTATTTTATTTTATTTGGCATCAGATAATATTGTTCAAGAATTGCCTGAGGATCAAATTAGAGCTCAAAATAAGAGTTTTACTAAGAGTTGACCAATTGTCAAAGTTTAACCCGAAAAAGGGTAAGACCAAACCTGAAAATATTAATAGAAATAAATGATATTATTAAGATTTTTATGTAGGGTTGATATTTTTCTTATGGGTATTTTTATTGACAAGAAGAAAAGAACGGATTAAAAGTTAAAGTTAATTTTGTTTTTTAAAAAGAAAAAGGGTTATTAAGGGACCACATGTCATTTTTCTTGGCCACTTACCCTCTCTTCTTCACCAAGGAGTGCCGAGAACAACCCTTTCTTCTTTTTGTCCATTTTCTTCAAACTTTTTCCACTTTCAAGCTACCTTTCTTTAGTTTTAACCCCCAAATTGCCTATTAAACACTAAATCATCAACCTAGGTTCCCTAAACTCACCATATTAACAAAAAGTTCGGGAAAAGATGAAGAAAAAGTATATGGATATTCTTGACGAATAGTATCAGAAGATTTATAAGTTAACTTAATGGAGTTTTAATTATTTTTAGTACATGATTTTAGTATAGTTGCATGCATTGATAATTAAAATGCATGAAATTGAATGTTTACGCAATATTATGAAGATAAAGAAGAGGAATTGAAGGAGAGTGAGAAAAAGAAGGAATAAGGAATTGTGGGTGAAATTGAAGTTGATGGAAGCTTAAGTTGAAGAATTGGACATTAATTTGGTATGTGTTTTTGCAATTCTATTTTTCCCTAAAAATTTTGTATTAGGTAATTTAGGGTTCTTGAGATGAAATTGAGAGTTTATGAAATTGTAGTTAAAAACATTTAATTGGATTGTAAATGAAGTAGTATATGTGATTAATTTAGATTTTGGACTTATAATTTATATTTTCCCCAATTTGCATACATAATGTTTGAATTGAGAAACTTGATCTGCACGTTATTTTTGACTAATTGATAAGATGAATATATTGTTGAATGTTGTATAAACTAAATTAAAACCAATAATGGAAGAAAAAAATGATATTAAGGAGTGATATTTGCTTTGGTCGAATATAGAATAACTTGAATTGACTATTATGAGTGTTTATCATTAAATTTCAATGGAATTTAATTAGATTTGCCCCTAGTAAAATATATAGGAATTGGAGGAATATGATAAGGTTGGCATGTCAATTAGGGAGTTAGCAGTATTACGTCATGATATATGTTACCGAACTATATAGCTATGAGAACTCAGTTCCAGTGTAAGACATTTGATTTGTGTTAAGAACTTTATGACTCCGAGAGCTCAGTTCCAATAGGAATATATATAAAAAATGGATCATATGCTTCCGAGAACCTGGTCTTGCATTTTAAAATCTTACTTATCCGACTCGGCGATGCAATTCAGTTGGATTTTACTTTGGGGCAATTACATAAAATAGATACATGCATAATTAATGATTAAAGAACTTCAAACGAAAGTAGTAATTGAATGTACACTTTATTGATCATTGTATAATTAGATATGAATTATTATAATAGATACATGCTTGTATTTCATAAATTGATTTTAAGTGCCTATTTATGCTTAGAAACAAATAAAGATATTTATATTTAAAAAATATTCGATGATATGCATGTTATGGTGGAATGAATTAAGGGGGCGTTTGGTTTGAGAGTTTGGGAATGAAGGAATGGAATAATTGTAAAAAATAGTGTTTGCTTTGGGGTTTTCAATTCCAAATGAATGGATTTATTCCATTAAATTTGGGAATCTACTAAACCCACCTAAGGGGTAGGTTTCGAGTTTTCATTCCAATATAAGTGTTTATCACGTTTATTTTTTACTCTTTTATCCCCAACCTTTGCCCTATCATCCTCTTTACTTCCTTATTGCCTCTCAATTACTTACGATCTCCTTACTTCCTTATCCTCATCTAATGCTCGAAAATTGCGATAAAATTCCTTGATCGCAATTTTTATTCCCATTAATGAAAATTGTTTGGTTTTTTTTACAAACATATAGAGATAACCTCAATAAACATAAGAAGGGCAAATTATTTTCATTTTGATTGAGGGTAAAAATGATATTATATTATCTTTCATTTCCATTAATGTAACAAACCAAACAATATTACTGGTATTAATACAGAAATCCAAGTTACAAACCAAACATTATTTTTTTATTTTTCATACCCATTCCTATTCCCTTCTACTATTATACCCATATTCATAACCAACCCCCTGCTCAAATCAAACGCCTCCTAAATTGAATGAGAAATAGAATTGAACACCACCAAGTCTATAGTTTAGCGTGTGGATTTTTTTTCTATGCTTAGGTTTTAAAGAAAATTAGAAGAAAGTTATAGAGGATCTACTACAAAACAAGAGTCACATAGAGGATCTCGAAAGGCTTGGAGGTGGATGTATTACATAATGTTATTTTTGTTTTTGATTATGACATGTAAACATAAGAAAGTGAAGGATTACATAATTTTATTATGAATTTTATATGAAATTTATATATGAAATTTGGTTTAGATAAGTTAAAATGTATTGGAGTATGGGTAAATTATTTTGTCAAGGAGTTTGACATAGAGATGGATAGTTGAGTAACTTGCATGAGAAGTATATTGAAGTTTCTTTCAGGAGGTTTTAAGTAAATATAAAGGAAACTCTGTCAAAATTTTTATAAAGTGAATAGTAGTTACTAGAATAAGGAGTTTTAAATAGAAAATATTATAGTTCGAAGTATTAGGTGTTTAAGAATATGGTAACACTCGGTATGCCGATTCCATTATCGGGTATGGGGTGTTACATATTACTTAAAAAACAATGTCAATTTATATGTGTATTTATACATGAAAATATATTGAATGGACAAACACGAAGAATGTTAATCATTTATATTTCAATATCTACAAAATCCTGGTGACTTCATATGCTCAATATATGTATCTCATAATACTGGATTTGTCATTAAGTCTACCACTATATCTCATGTAGATATATACTTTATGTTCTCTTCTCCCCGTGCAAATGTATCTTTCACACAATTGTAGTCTATATCTATATATTCGGTTTTATAATGAAATTTAAGATCCGTTGTATAAGCAAATGTTGCTTGACTATCATAGTTTATCATTACTGGATTAGTCTCAATTTGAGTGACCCATAAACTAACCAAGAATCATCTAAGCTAGACAGCTTCTTGTAATACTACTAAAAATGTTATAAATTTAGCTTGCATTATGGATAAAGCAACATATGATTATTATTTACTTTTTCATAATATAACACCATTATTAAGTAAGAAAACAAATCTAAAGGTAGGTTTTATTTCATCTAATTCTCATTGCTAGTCTACATCTGTATGCCCTTGTATATATAGATCATTTCCTTGATAATGCAATGAATAATCAACAGTATCCTTTAGATACCTCAATATTCTATTTATTGCTTTCTAATCTGTCTATCCTAGATTTGATTGATATCTACTTGTCATCCCAACAGCATAACAAATATTTGTCCTTATACACATTATGATATACATAAGACTCCAAACTGCATTAGAATAAAAAAATTTCTTCATTTGTTCCCTTTCTTGTGGCGTAGATGGGTAAAACTTATTGTTGAGACCTTCGCCTTTAATAACAGGATTATCTATCAATTTGTAATCTTGCATATAGAATCGTTTGAATATAAGTCGCTTGAGAAAGTGACAATAATCTTTTTGAACGATCTCTTGAAATCTTAACTCTAAGAATGTATGTAACATCACTCATGGTTTTCATCTCATATTCAGATGACAACCATTCTTTAATTTTCTTGACCAACTCATAATCCTTGCAAACAATCAAAATGTCATTCACATATAAAAATAAAACTAGAAATTTTTCTTTAGATCTCTTAATATATAACTAGTGGTCTTCATCAAGCATATGAAATGATTAAGTTATGAAAATGTATATACCAATGTTTTGAAGATTGCTTTAGACCATAAATCAATTTCAATAACCAACACACTTTATGTTTTTGGAAGGTCTTTATAAAACCTATAGGTTGTTCTATATAGATTTCTCCTTCTGATTTTTTATTTAGAAAAGAGGTATTGACATCCATTTGATGTAATTTAAGATCCAAATTGGCTACTATAGACAATATTAGATGAATTGAAGCAACATAACAAGTGAATAAGTTTCATCATAATCGATCCCCTCCTATTATGTATATCCTTTCACCGTAAGGGGTGTTTTGTATCTTTTGATACTATCATCAACCTTTCATTTTATTTTGAGAAGCCATTTGTTCTCAATAGTTTTGCGCCTATTAACGAGATCAACCAAATCCTATACTTGAGCTTAAACAAATTATTCTTTCATTGCTTTTATTCATTCTTCTTTAGAAGGATCATTAAGAGCTTTATGTACATTCCTTGGATCATCATCTTCTTGTGGGATAATCATGTGAATTTCCCCTTCTATTTCAAAATGAAGTCAGGGAATCATACCATGATTACTTTGATGTAAATGTGGTTCATGAGAACAAATTTATCAACATCTGATTACTCCCACTCGGATCAAATATAATAGGTAAACTTTTAATTGCAATCTTAATTGTCCTTAAGTTAATTCTTCAAGTTCTAAATTACTCCCACTTGGATAAAGTCCCTTTTCATGATTTTTAGTAATGGAATCATTCTGTTCAAGAGTTTCATATAAAAATAGATCTTTTCCCATTTCACCCTCTAAAAATGTGACATCTTCCTATTCAAATTCAGTTACTTCTTCATTCAATTGTTCACCTGCGAACACATATCCTTTTGAGTGTTCATAGTATCTAATAAAGATACTTTTCTTCCCTCTTGGGCATAATTTTTCATGTCTATAAAAGAGATTATGAATACAGGCAACACATCTCTATGGTCTTAGATGTTCTAGGTTGGGTTTTCTTGCTATCTATAACCTATACGAAATGTTCGTAACTATAAGTAGTTGTAAGGAATGCATCACCCTAATAGGTGATAGGTCGATTTACTTGTGTCATTATAGACCTAACCATCTCTAGTAGCATTTTATTACGTCTTTCCCCTATGGCATTTTGTTGTGGGGTTCATGGAATAATTAGTTGTCTTTCTATTCCTTTTCATCTCACAACATCTTGAATTTATCAAATAAGTATTCTTGTTGTCGATCAGTTCTTAATACTTTTCTTAATTTCTTATTTTGAGAAATTAAATAGACATAACCATACTGAGTATAGTTATTTATAAAAGTAATGAAATGCACAACTCCATGTTGTGCTCTTATATTCATTGACCCACATATGTCTGAATAAATCAATTGCAATGGATAGGATGGAGTTATTTAGAACCCAGTGGTATATTGGGCCCTCCAAGATTTAAAAAAAGTAAATATTTGAGCCCTCCTATCTTAAATTCCTGGCTCCGTCACTGGGGCTATTGCTTAAGCCAAGGAGCCAAGGTCTCATCAGAGATCCAAGCACGTACTCAGGAGATATCACCTGATCAAGGAGATAATTGATAGAGGTGATGTGAAGATAGAGAGACTGCCCACAGATCAGAACATCGTTGATCCTTTGACTAAGCCACTTCCTCAAAAGAAATTTTATTCTAGTGTGTTCGCCTATGGTATTGGATATAAAGGAGATTAACTTTAGTGCAAGTAGGAGATTATTAGAGTTATGATCTAAAGGCAATCACCTTTGGCACTTTTATACAAACTTTATTTTGATTAATAAAGCGAAAGGCACTTTTTCATTAATTTGATGTTCATTTATTTATGAATTAATGTTAATCTTAAATCAAATTAATGAAGTTCATGATACAAAACATAGTACGAAGGAAATCATGATAATGAGATTCTTATCATGTGCAATTATGTTAGTATCTAAATTATCCCTAGTCATAGGATTAATAAGATAGGACATTATAAATCCGGATAGATTAGCACATTTTAGACTCCTTGATTTGATCAAGCAGTGGATCTCACAAACTATAAGTATGAGATGTTTAGAGTTGATACGTGGATGCTTACTAAGAGTAGTAAGTACACCGAATGACCCACTATGAGATTATCATATGGATGATCTATCAAATGTTAATGATTAATCTCATTATAGCAATGGTGTAAATATCATTAGATTTAAGGTATTCAATGATATCTTAGATACTGATCATGTGCTTTGACATCATTCCTTGTTACCTCAAGGCAAGGTCGCTCTTAGGGTGGTGATTGGGTATAACTATTGATATTTGAAGTTAATTGGGTACCCAATAAAAAATTCACCACTCCTGATAAAAGGAGGTGATACCCACGACCTCTTGTCAAGGTTATTACTCAGGAGTCTCTGGCCAGAGTAATTATGTAACATGAAGAGAGTCTTCAATGACACATAGAGTAATGAGATCTCAGTACAAGAACTAACATGTGATATAGTCAGTCTAATGGGAGTTGACATATAGCCCATACTTTGAACCAAGTGAGGTATAGAATGGTGAAGGGACGAATTGCACAGTAATTATCTATAGAAAGGTTCATAAGTCGGATAATTAACTATCAAAGAGTTTATATATTAATCCACTTATATTCCGGTAAATTGGCATCATGAAACCCTTCATGATTTGCTTGAATTAAGAGTTAATTCAAGTGCTCAAAATAACTGGGAACCTAAAGGTCACATGTATAAAAGATCGGATAAAAACCAAAGTGTACATGGCTGTCATAGAATAGGCCACGATCATGACCAAAGGCTCGACAGATGATGCATAATTGAGTTCTTCACTTATGTACATAAAGGACTAACAAGTTTTTACACACTTAAGTGAGAGGATAAGGGGTCTATAAGTGTTTTGGAGTTAGAAAGAAGTGACCTTGAGTCTTGTTCATGCATTTTATGCAATTGTTGCATGAATCTAATTGCATGCAACATAATCTTGATCTATCTCTCCATTTGAGCATTTACTTGAACTCGTTTAGTTTGGTGCTCTAATCACCCTTACACACTACTTCTTCATCCTTGCACGTTCTTGAGTGATCAAGAAAGGTGTTTGGTATTTGCTACAATTCAATCAAGGAGAAGATTCAAGAAAGTAGGAGCAATATCAAAGGTATAAGTGTTAAAATTTCATATTCTTATATTCTATATATGCATGTATCTAAGATTATGGAATTTTGGAGATGTCATGGGGTAAGAATTTAGATTCCAACACTTCCGCTGCCTTATTGTGCATGTGATGCATGAATCTATGACTCCCTAACATATTTTTATCATAATATGAGTAACACCATGTTGTATCCATAAGATAAGTTACACATTAAGAAGATAACGAAACTTTATTGTTTTTATTTAAGTGTATGAAAATAGTGCAAATAAATGGGAGTGTTGATTGAGTGATAACCTTTTGTTATTGTTTACGTGACAAATCATTTAGCTATTAATTTGAAAAATATCAATTTTTAATATGACATGAGTTTCGTACCTCATGCCTAATCATTCAAAAAGAATATGATTAGCATTCAAACTTTTTATGACTTTATTTAAGTGGATATTGGAACTAAAAATCACTAAATGGGTGTCTTTATATTTACGATAATATTAATTAAATTATATTTAAAATTATTAATTAGGACATTCTCCTTTGATTATAGAACTAATTAGTAATTTCTAACATAAATTTAAAGATGATTAATTTTATTTAAATTTGTGTAGTATTTGTTGTTTTTAAACATAAAACATTTTGTCTATCTATAAATTAAAAATTTATACTTGACTAAAATTATTTTTATAACATGTGAAAAAGGCAATTTTGATGTGAATTGTTATATTTATGTTGACATATAGAACATAGTTAATATTTATTTAATCATTCAATAAACTATACATATTTTAATAAAGTATAAATTTTTTAAAAATAAATTCTTAAGATATAATTTAAAAACAATCAAATCTTATAATTTTGTAATCTAAAAGGCTTTAGCATTTTTTTATATCTAAAATTCTTGAAAAAAATCTTTGTAATTTTAATTGTTTTTAAAAATTCCTTCTCTTATACTTTAGTTAAAAATAATGACAAAAAAATGTGATATAAATATCATAGGTAGACCGATCAATTTTGGGATTACATGATATTAAAGTCAGATCTTAAACCCAAATCTAACTAATTAAATTTGACATAAATTAAGTCGAATTTAATTGATTTGAATTAGATTTAAGCACAAAATCATATTACTATGTCAATGATATTTGATTCGTTTATATATGATCTTCGTACTGAGAATATTCTATTGTTAAATTAAATTTTGATTAAAACTTTAGAGTCCAATTTGACCCTTTTGTCAATGTTTAAAATAAATTATAACATTTTAAAAATATTTAATTTTAACTATAAATTAATAGTCTGTCAATGCTTTATTAAAAAATTATATCTTAATATTTTTTATTTTTTTAATTGCCCGTCTTTTACCAATTTTATATTCTAGTTGATAAAAGAAACTCATGAATAAATCTTCCTTACCGTGTAACTATACAATTCTTCACATGTAGAAAATTTGTGTCTTTGTGTCTGTAAAAAATATAATTTTAAGTATTTATTGCTCTCTCTATTGCGTTGTTTCATGAATGTCTCTTGTCATTTCTTTGTTAAATATTTTATTTTACTTATGTTAGTTCTATGTCATGATAATAATATTGTTGGAGTTTCTCGTACAAGACAAGCAAGCCTTTCTTAGTTTCTTACCTTCCTGTCTCAAATCGCCTTTAATGAAACTCATCTTGGTTAGCTTGTATTTGGGTGGGTGTCACTTGCAACATAATCAACTCCTTTATTGTCATTCTTACCGTTAGTTTAGTCTAGCGATACTAATAGGTAGGGTTTACTTTAGGTATTACTTTACACATATTCATATCTATTTTTTTTATGACAACCTATATTTATATCCATGTTCATCGATTTTTACGATTTATTATCTATATCTAAATTCATTAAATTATTCGAGTTTTTTTATATTCATCGGGTTGTATAACACATAAAAATATAATTTCTAAATAGAAAATATAAAGAGCAGATTTTTACGAACGCTCTAAATCAAATTATTTTAATAATAATAAGTCAAGATTTTGATTTGCAAGTCTTACAAAATCATAAAATTGAAATAATAAAAATCATAATGTTTAGTGCAAAGACAACATATATTTTTACAATCGAGAACTGGAACAAAGACTGAAATATCCAAAGTTTCAAATTATCTTTGTGTGAACTCCACAACATTCAAAACTTCATCTCTATATCATTTGCATTATTATCATCATATAAAAAAATAAAATATGATAAAAAAGGTGAGGACTAAAGAGTAAAGTAGATATTTTAAAGCTTTTTTTTTCATAAAATATTAATATTTTATTATATTTAACTATAAATATTCAAGAAAAAAATAGAATTAATAAAAAATGAATAAGATATGAATATCTATCGATTTTGATTATCATTAAATTCATATCCAAATCTATATTTACGTCTATTTTCTAACATTAATTTAAAATATATTTAAAATATATTTTTTAATCTCTATATTTATTTTTTCAAATCAAATAATGCAGATATTAATCGAGGTAAAAGCCGAACTTCCGTCCCCGAGTCAAGCCCAATCCATTCAACATGCTTGGGCAAGCTCACTCATCTTTTGTGTTAAGTTTTCGTGTTCTATCCTGGTTGGTCACTAGCGATCCGTAGCCACGAGAAATCCATAAATCCATAAGGCTTTACTATTACGTGTAAGGAGATTGCTGTTAGCACATACACCGGAGGAGCCAGTGCAATTCACTATCATTCATCTTTTTATACATAATAATATACCATTCTACTATTATCATTATCACATTCTTTCATGTGTGGCAGAACTTAAAATTTTAGTAGAATTGGAGAATTTTAACTTAATAAAGGGAAGAATATCAAGTGAGCAACAGGACTGCAAGATGCATAATTTATCATGTACAAATTATGAGTATTTTTAATAATTTCTCTTTATAGTTTTTAATTCATAAAAATATGTTATTTGATAGTAAACTAAAATAGTGATATTCGAATGACAGATTTAAAAAGATTAAACTTATAATAATATTGAAGGACTCAAAATAATATTTAATAAGAATTAAATTATTTTCTTTTTCAATTGAATTATTACATGAGATTTTAGAGTCTTAATTTTTATTTTATGAGTTAAAGACACGGCCATCATGACAGATTTAGTGGCATTATTTTATATTGCTACTTAATCCTTTTGCCTTAACAATGTTACCAATACTAATCTCACATTTAAGGGCTATATTGCAGTCAATAAAAATTAATTTTTTATGATCATAAAATTATATATTCAATTCATAAGAATAATTTATTTGTAAAAATACAAAAAGAAGAAGAAGAAGACTGCGTCTCATAAAAATCAAATATGTTTAGACATTTTACTGCGATTAAAAAAAAGGTCTAAGCAGTCCCACCAAAATCAAACGTAGATGTGATCGTAGCCGGGGTTAAATAAATTGCAAAGGTCAATGTTATGAGTTTCCACTGGGCCTCGTGCATCACACGTGCGGGATATCACTTAAGTAACTGGCTATTCTATTACAGCTCAACGAAGTGAACGAACATAACAGTTGAAAACATCCCGACTGCTCCATTTCGTTTCTTCTCGATTATTCTTATAGACTTGTCATAATATTGATTGTGAACTCAGTCTCAAACCCTAAGGTAGATATTTGATGCCACAATTTTCCATTTTTCAATTCCCAAATTGAATTTGGTTAGGGTTTAGTTTTCGGCTTTTGTGATATTAATCTGATTGAAATTGAAATATTTCGTCTTTTGCGTTTAACTTGTCGACTTTTTGTTTGAATTATTCTTCAGAGCAAGTAAATTAGTATGGTGAAACTTGTACCGTCAAGTAGTTGTTATTGAGAACCTAATTTGTCTTTGTGTTACTGATAATGATCGATGTTCGTCTACTTAAATTTTGTCTCGTCATTTATGATTTTATTTATTTTGACCAATTCGAGCTTCATTATGACAGATGGAGCCCTCCCTCTGTGATCTTACGTACAAAGGTTCAATTCCTGAGGCAATTATCGAATCCCAGAAGCAGAAGAAGCTGTTTGTTGTTTATGTTTCTGGTAATTTCTAGTTAGTTGAGTT
The DNA here is from genome assembly GCA_027568895.1 of Erythroxylum shatona. Taxonomy (NCBI): domain Eukaryota; kingdom Viridiplantae; phylum Streptophyta; class Magnoliopsida; order Malpighiales; family Erythroxylaceae; genus Erythroxylum; species Erythroxylum shatona. The sequence continues at coordinate 9,530,917 of JAOSBK010000005.1, read as the reverse complement.
AGCTTTCAACTCTTTCTTTGCGTGGATGATACTGCTATGCTTAATTTAAATTTGATATGGAAATTGGAGGTTTCTGTTGATTTGATATGTTCCAGTCCTTATGCTTGCTTTGTTGTCAGTTGTTACTGGTCAGTTAACACCTTATCTTTTTAGTTTTGCTTTGTAGAACTCAATCAAGTTTTGATATCTTATGCGTTTATATATACACATTCTGTTTTGGTATTTTGGGCCCTTTTTCTTTTCTGTGGTGATATGGTACCTGGAAATCTTATAGTATCCTTCTTTTACTTGCAATATAAGTTTTAATAGTTACTTACTTTTTTTTCTCTTCATTTATCTCCTGATTTTCAGGCACGGATTCAGTATCAAATGAATTGGAAAAGACCACCTGGATAGATCCAAAAGTAGTTATCTTGTTCAATTTCTTTTGTACCCTTGACTCTTGAGATATCTGAATGCCTTAATATGCTGATTCTTACACTCAAATGCTGCATCTAGGTAGTAAAGTCATTGTCCAAGTACTGCATTTTATTGCATTTACCAGAAGGAAGCAGTGATGCAGCAAAATTTTCAGCAATATGTATCCTTCTTTTTCATATTTATATACTTGCTTTAGAACTATTCTCACTCACACTTCTTTAGGCGCTACTTAAGTGTTTCGTCTGGCAATCTGACATTGTACTTCTAGTGATGAGATATATCAAGTCCTTCAAAAATTGAAAGAAAAGTTGCTTACTTCTTTGGGTAATTAATGGTGTTTGTTATTAATATTATTGATACCATGTGCTATTTCAAGTTTTAATAACCAGGGGAACATTAAGCTTGCATGTTTCTGAACTATTTGTAACATGTGAGGTAGCATTTATGCAACATGGCTACGCAGTGATGGACTAGATTACATTAGAGGATGGCAGATGATGCCAGGATGTCCAAAAAGAAGTTCAAGTCAGTTAGACTCTTCAGGTTAGGGGGTTGAGCCAGGATCTTAAATTGATTCTTTTCTTGTTGGAATTCATTTCTTGGTTTACCATTACATTAGCTAAAACCTTATAGGTTAATGTATGCCAACTATATTTTTGTTTTCATTTCTATTAGATCAGGATCATGGTTCTGGTTCATCTTCAATCCTTCTCTTGCTTTACATTATCTATCTCCATTCATTTGGTTTTATGATATTACCTGGAAATTAGAAAGAAAAGGGCATCTTCCGAAGGATAAATGATGCTATCTGTTAGAACTCCTTAACATACCAGCTTTGAGTTCTATATTTCTTTGAATTTAAGCCTTCAACATCTGATTTTGTTGGTATATTGACTTGCACCAAGTTTAACATGGGGCTTTTTAAGTTGACACCGTGTAAACTTGTAAGCTATCCTTGCATCAACTCACTGCAGACCCAGTGAAATCTGTTCCATCAATAGCAGCTATTGGTTACAATGGGGTCCAAATTTGGCATAGAGGTAATTATTAATGTCAAAGATTTTGTTTGAGATACTCTGTAAAATGAGAACTAAAGTTGCTCTAGCATTATAATCTTTTTCTTTGTAATTGTTCAGAAGGATTTGTCAACGCTGAAGACTTGGCATCAAGTTTAGAGAAGGGATGGTTTGGACTTCATGTTCAGGCATGCTTGATGTTTGCTTTTTAATTGTGTCCATAATTTACTCTCATCTGTTATGTTGTTTTCAATCTTTGAAACAAACACGTGGTAAGTCTAAGGAGCTTAAAATAGCTGAAATGGACCATAAATTGGCGGCATTTTTTTGCCTCTCATCAGTGGTTTCCTGATGAAACAAAGAAGTTGACTGTTATCTGCTATTTGTTAGGTTTTGGTGACATTTGGGATACTTTCTGTAATGCAACTTAACCTATCGTAGTTTGCTTTTGAATTGGTTCTTCACAAGTTATTTCCTTCTAATTTTGACCTCTTCTTGTTTTACTATTTTCCCCTTATTCTTCTTTACATCAGACTCCCAAATTCATTGAGAACTGGATGTGGCTGGTAATATGATTTGGCTCAAGTTTGTTGAAAAAGTTTAAATAGTTCAAAATCCAGCTTTAGTGTTATAGTATCACACTTAAATTTGTTTCATTTTGAAGTTCACTTGATTGAGGTAACGATTTTCATGGACTTTGATCCACGTCCAGCCTGTGTAAGAGCTACAACGCATCTCTTACTTTGAACGAGAATAGTTACTAAAGTATGTTAAGTCATGCAATTGCAATACAAGATATTGGGTTAATATCCGTAAAAAGAATGGAAGACTTGATGTGACTCCAATTCAAGGAATATCTTGTTAAGTTTGGAGTGGAACATTAGTCACTGTGGCTGTGATGTTTTATAAGTTGCTTGTCTGATTGTTTGTATTACTGATAGGAACAAAGGTGATTTTGTTTATGTTTATCTTGTTCAATCACTGTAATCAAGGTCTCTACATTCTGAATATTCTGTTGACGGGAAAAAGCCTTCTGTCACTTTGTTATTTTAAAAAAATTGTTGCCCATTATAACTTTTGGAAGTGGTCTTTTCCTAATTGGAACATTGATGAAAAATGCAGGAAACAACCGCAAGTGTCCTGTCTGCAGCACTTGCTTCCAGAAAAACAGAAGTATCTACTTCTGGGGAAACTTCTTCAAGTTCAGTGCTGCCATCACCATCAGTTGAGCCTGTCCAATCACTGGTCAAACCATCGGATTCTTCTGTAAAAGAAGAAGACAACAGCGATGAACAGAGGGTTGAGGTAACTCTATGAGTTGTTATTTTTCTGCTCAAATGGTCTACTTTTTTCATTACTACAAGCATATGCTTGACATGTTTTTTCCATACAGAAACACACAAATAATTTGGATGATAAAACATCTCCGAGGTCACTTACCACTAGTAAGTCATCAACTAGTAGGGATGACCAAGCATTGCTTCCAACCACAGAAGTTGAAGACGTACCTTCTCCACTGGTGGTAGTCCCAGAAAATTCTACAAACAATCATTTATCTTCAATTGCTACAGATGTTGACCCTACTCCTGCAAAAGTCATAGCTCATCATTCAGTTGTCTTGCGGGGAGATTCAGATCCAGGAACTGTTGAAACTGATAAACATATACCAGATATTAAGAAAGAACCTGTGCATAATGAGAAGGTTAGTGTATTGGACAATAATACAAGAGTCAGTGAATCATGTGAGGTACATTTAAGCATCAGATTGCCCTCGGGTGCAAGCCTACAGGAGAGATTTCCTGTAGCAAGCACATTGAGAGCAGTCAAAGACTATGTGGACAGCAATCAAGGAAATGAAATTGGCTCATATGACCTTGCCATTCCTTATCCCCGCAAGGTATTCAGTGATCAAGGTATGAACTTTAAATCTCCAACTACTTTCCTCGATTTATAGGTTATGTGTTGCAACATTTTTGTCTCTGAACTCATTTTTTTATCTGAACTTGTTGCAGATTTGAGCAAATCATTATCAGAATTAGCCCTTTTTAATAGACAAGCATTGATAGTGGTTCTTCGTCATGGAGCCACAAGCTACAACAGAGGAGTCTCTGACCAAATAACCTCCACAGAAGATTCATCAAATGGGAATGAGGGGGGATATTTTCCATTCCTAAGAGGGATTTTGTCTTATGTCAATCCTCTTTCTTATTTCCGTGGTAATGCAACCTCATCGAGTAGTGGGCAAGCTCAAACTGGCGCATGGGAATATGGTGAACTTCTGCACCTTTCTTTGTAGGCCAATCACATTTTGTTAGGTTGACTCTTTGTCATGAAGAAGGTCACCTTTTATTTCATTTTTTTGGAAGCTTCTATAACCATTCTGAATTAGTTCAATTCATGCATAACATCCTGTGGAATTAGCATATTATTTTTTGCTCTAATCATTTTGCATGTTAATTGTCAAAGTTCAGTAATCAATTACTTCACCATAACTTTTTGATGCTTCCCCTTTGAGATTGTGGGTATTGAAAAGTTTCAGTTTATTCTTTTCAAGTTAGTTTCATAAGTCCCGCTACCATATCGTAGTACCTTTACATCCACCCGGCTGAGCCCCCCTCAGCATCCTACATGAGGTGATCAATGTTGTCCAAATCCTAAAAATTTAGTCTTAGAAGGCTGAATTAGGTGGTCACAATTGAAATGTAACCTTATGTATGAGTGTGTGGTCTAACCTGGAAGGAGGTGATGGTTTTTGTATGGATTTATGTCATTGCAACATGGAATTTGCATCAATCGACTGCATTTTAGCTCTAGCTTATTCAGGGTTTGGGTTTTTCACATGGACCAGTTTCATTACTTTCACATGACTTCTGCTCTGATTTACTCAGACCTAAGGTTTTAAATAAGTATAATGTCTGCATTTTTAATACGAAGACTGATTAAGGAGAATGCAATTGGAATACTGGTTGAGGAAGCATGCATTTATCTTTATGGTTTACTGCTAGTGTCGAACTATTAACACTGTTGTGTGGGGACTGGTGAGTCTTGTAACAAATGCTCTAAGGTAGAGATTACTTTCCTGGAATTCATCCGAATATTTAAATGTATAGCATATAGAAAACAGGTCGTACTGAAAATCTGGTTGAATACTTTTCAGTGGAATATCTTCCTCAAATGAACGAATATCTACCTCAACTAAACTGTCTTCTGTGTGATAGGTCCAAATGCATCACTAAATAATAACTTAGCAGGTCAGAGCCCTTTTCCAAACAACCATCAGAATCAAAGCAGCTCTTCAAGCGGCAGAAATGGTGACAAGAGCAGGCAACCGACCTCCTCTCGTTTTGGAAGCAATATTCACACTTTAAAACATGATGATGATGATGCCCGATTCAATGATAGAAATGCCTTTTGGAATGGAAATTCAACCCAGTATGGTGGCAACAACGATGGTAAATAAAGCCGCAGTTAGGTTTTGCACTTTCTTCTATGTTGATGTGTTAGGAGTTTTCTGCTACTCTTCCCCTGGTTTTTAGACACAGAACCTCAATAATCCTGAAGTGCAAATGTATGTGACGAATTAGTAAATAAAGAAGAGCATTATATTTATGGAGCCAGTGTTTGCTTCTGTCAAGGGTGTGATTGATACAACTTTAAGATATAGATATGTTTTTTTTTAATGCATTGGTGATTAACAAGAAGTTGCATTTAAATTTCTGAAAGTTGTATCGGTCATATTTAAAAGATGCATTTAAATTTCTGAGAGTTGTATCAATCAGACCAAAAAGTTGCATAATTTAAGACTTTAAAAGAATTACACTAGACATTTTAGACACTGTCGCTCTTCTTTTAATTTAAAGACGTAATAAATTAAACTTAACTGCTCTTGAATAATTTCTTGTTTTTACGTGATTATTTCGTCAAACTATGATACATGAAGAGATGAGGAAAGATGCTTCCATAGAAGAGCTTATGTAGAAGATCAGATGTATATAGTATTGGTTAGATTATCAACCAAAGGATGTTATTAACAAATTCTCACTAAAGGAATTCAACAATTACCAAGAGATTGTTAACAAAGGATTTCAATAATTACTAAGAAAAATGATTTTAACATTACATATTTACATTTGACACTACCTAAATATGGTCAAGAAAGTAATGTTTTAAAAAATAGACTAAAAGTTAAATTGATAAGATAAGAGGTTTAAGGGATAAAAGTTTTATTCGATATTAGACTGTCATAAAATCAGTTAAAATTTAAATAAAAATAAGAATTTGATATATAATTAAAAAAGATTGTCCTTGTCTATGGGATAATTTGAAGCTTAATTGAAAAAGAAATTTTAATCGATTTATTTTAGTTTATAAAAAATTGTTAATTTACAAAAAATTAATTGATCAATTTAACATGAATTATTAAAATAAATAGAACTGAAAAGTTAAAAATTAAATAAAAAATTAGATGATTCAAAGTTTTTACGGTTGAACCATCTCAACTGATTGAGTTTTTAAATCATTATAAGAAAGAGAAATTTGCAAAAGTTAAAAGTAAGGCAAATATTTTCAAGAAAGAAAACTTTCCAAAAGCCGAAAGTAAACAAGCTAATGCCACCAAGATCAAGTCGAGGGATGGCAATGAGGTGGCCTTCTCCAAATTTTTAAAAATAATTTTTAAAATTAAAAATATAAAACATTTTTTTAATTGATTTTGGGTTTGGGTCTAGGTCTGAGCTGTCCAGGCTCAGGCCTGCTCAAGATCTAACGCTTCTAAGTAAAATAATGTTATTTTGATTAGAATAGTTGAGTCTCGGGTCAGTCTGAATCTGGGCCTATAATTGACCTATTAAAAACATTTAAATCTGAATCTATGAGTCAACCCATTGTCAATCGTTTTGTTTAAAAGAGTTGAGTCTCTCGGATCAATTCGAGCTTAGGCCCATGAGCTGACTCGAAAACATCTGAATCTAAATTCATGGGTGAGCTCGTTGTTATCTCTAACTAAGTTTTGGTTTACAAATCCTAAAGGCAAATATAGTCAAGAAAGATAAATTTACAAAAGCCAAAAGTATCTGAGCTAATGCCATCAAATTTTAATTTACATTCAGAAAGTAGATGACATAATGGCTAATATTCATATAATTTATAAAAAAATATATTTAATTATACATTTTAATTCTTATATTAAAATATGCAAATTAAAAATTACAATTACGATAAGCTTAGAATTGAAAGTTTAAATAAGTCATGAATTACACAATAAATTTAAAACAAAATTCGTAAAGACAACCACCAACAGAAACAAGTATGTTTTATCAAAATTTCTTCAGAAAATTTGAACATTTATAACATGGATATAAGGTATTGAGTTGTCCCATTTAATAGTATTTCATTATGCATTTCACATGAAATAAGTCCTTCAAGAGCTAATGGTTGCAAATGGTAGTAGAGGGATGAAGATGTCGCAACTATGCTAAATGACTGATGATGAAGCTCCAAATAAACGAGGCAAACCACGCTTGAAGCAGTAGGGATCGAGTGTGCACAGGCAAATTGTTTAAAGGTGAAGTCTCCTGTGCAGATAAATTCCAATGCGTTTGTGCAGCAGGGTAGCTGGGTTGATGCCGTATTATAGGTTGTGGTGAACCTGATCCTAAAGTGAAAGATGATGACAATTGTATACGTTATTTTTGCAATGAAGAGAAAGAAGGAGATTGGCCCGCACGGGTAGCTCAGTTGGTCATTGGCAAGGTAAGTTGGTCCAAGGTTCTAGGTTCGAATCTCGGCAACGGGTGTAAGGACCGCCTTGCTGAGAAGCTGAATGAGATCAGACAGTAATTTACCCCCTTCACTAATGAAGTGACTCTTCGAAAGTTGCGACATTTATCAGTCTAGGCAAAATGGAGAAATCGTGGTAGATGAAGGCAGAGTTACAAGTCCTTGAGAATTTTGCCATTAGAGACATAAGGGATGGCAACTGCAAAGACACCTTGGCCATTGAAGACCATCACAAATGGTGGTTTGGATGATGGAGATGCACTTTGGTTGGACAAATTCAGGATTGAAGACGAAAGTGAGGGTGATTTTGTAGGGAGGGATGCTATGCTTAAGGAAATTAAGATTTTTTTTAATACAAATTTTTTAGTTTTTTATATTATAAATGTTTATCTTATTTATTTTTATTTATAGATAGGAACTCATTAAACGTACACAATTTTTTGAATAATTGAAGCAATACACAGTATTATGAAACAAAATATTTCCATAATTCAAATATTATCTATTCAAGACTTTGATTCACTTCGAATCATTTGATGCAAATAGAGGATGAGCAATAATCACTAACGAATGCAAATGTATAACGAAAAAATGTTTTGCGTCACGCGTTGTGTTTAGAGATGGAGCAAGCCTTAGGACACACTAATAAGCAAAACGATGTCGTAATTTTTTATCTCAGGCCTTTGTTTTCGGCCCTGTTGAGCCTAGGCCCTACTACTCCGATCATTGTCATCCCTAATTATATCAGGTAAATAAAAGCATGTCATTTATATTCATCTTAATAATTCTTACAATTTTAAAAATTTTATAAACTTATAAATGGATTTATTATTTTCTTTGTAGTCTACATCAAATTTTATTTTCATATAGAATTTAAAATTAATGTACAAATCAAAAAGGAATTACGAGAATTGAAAAAATTCTTATTTCTCATTTTAAAATTTTTTTAGTTATTTAACTTACATTTTATGGTTTTAACTTAATTATTTTACTAGTTTAATACATAAGACATTTTGATAATAAAACTATCTCTCTCATTTTACATAACTCCTCTATCTATTTTCTTTTACTTATTAGCTCATGGACTTTTGAAGAGTACTATATACCATGCTTGTTAATATACTATATTCATGTCATGCCTGTGTTGGTGCTCATGCATACGGCAAACTAAATATATTTTGGTATCTGTCATCAAATTTTTATTAGTTTAGTTGTATTTTTTGATAGCTCAAGATTTATAATTAACGATTTTGATGATAACTGTATAATATTTCAAAATTTAAATTGGAATTATTTTCTTGTATAATTAACGATCTAATTCTCAAAAGGAAATAAAATCATAAGAAATATGTTTTCTTTCTTACATGAACCTTCATTATAAATACTTTATTAAAAATGATTTATTCGAACTGATCCTACTAATTACGAAGGTTGTATATTAGCCCTGTAATTACTGGAAGATTTTTGGCAAAGATAACATCGAAGTTATGCAGATTTAAATAAATCCGATTGATTAAAGATGTAAAGGAAGCAATGGTTAGTTGAAGAAATTGACTATTTAAGAAAGAACAACACTTGTAAAAAAAAACGAATATAATCAGGCTTTCGAAACATTTGAGCAACATATATTCTTAAGAGTCATATCATTCTTATTGTGTCTTAAAAAGTGAAATCACTCGATCAAGAGAGAAATTGTTATTTTATTTTTCTGTGAGCGTTTAGAAGATTGTTATATACTTCAAGTATGGAAGGTTGGAAAACCTTGAAAAATATGTACCTGTGAGCTTTGAAAGACTCGTCAAATTTAATACCCAAATTTTTATATTAAAACACTCAAGCTGGATACTTAGGGACTAGACGTAGGCTTAGGTTGTGAGCCGAACCGGTATAAATCAACTGCGCTCTTCTTCTTTCTCTCATTATCTATTATATTTTCGCATTATATTGTGTGTGTGCTCATTTCAACAAAAAGCTCCTTCACTTTTATAATAAGTCCCTTCTGTTTTCAACTTGCTGATGGTTCCTTTCAGTTTTTACAGGCACCTTCTGTTTTTAAATTGTTTTAAAATGATTCATCATTCAGTAGGCTCCTTTCGTTTAAGTAGGCTCTTATTCTATAAAAGGCTCTTATTGCCTAACAGGCTCTTGTTGTTTAAGACTTTATCATCTGACAGGCTCCTACTGTTTTTATTCGTTAACTAAGATCTGCTTATTATACGAACCGAAAGAACTCGCAAAATTTTTATAAGTCATACACAATTTACCTCCCTTTTGTGTGTGTTTGCTTTATTTTTTTCGCCTTTTAATAAAGAAAAGATAATTCTTTTCCTCTACTCAAGATTTCAATTTTAGTTTAAGGTATGGATGTTATAATTATTTATTCCTATCTAATCTTTTCTTCTTTTTATTTTACAAAATACATGTGACATAACTTTATCTTGTTAATATTGACTTAAATATTGTGCTTTTGCCACCATGTAAATTTGCTCGCTTAATTATAAATATTTATTGCACAAAGTAACTTTAATTAAATTATTTTTAACAATATTATGAATTTTGGTATTTTAAGAAAAGAAATACCAAATTAATTTTAATATGTACTTAATTGTAATCTTTTCAAATTAGTAGTTAAGATTTTCAACTTAAAATAATGCACGTATATCAAAATATAGAGATTTACACATTCATAGAATGTGGTATGTTTGATACGAACTCTGCTAAACCACTTCAATATGTTGCATACCTGTACTATAATACATCACAAAGCTTTATGAATGTGAAAGAAATAAGTAATTTCATATTTTTTAAACAAATATCGAAGATTTAGAGAAGTAAGGAGACTATGAAATTCATCAAACTTAACACATTCTTTATTTTAGTTATTCATTTCTTAAAATATGTTTAAAATTATAAAATAATTTGTAATTTTATTAATAATAAGAAATATTTTGTAAAAGCAAATTTTTACAAATTTTATAAAGAAGCAAGAAATGGAAGCTCAACAACTTTAAGAAATCCATGAAGAGATTGGAGAAAATGCAACAAAGTTCAAGAGAATTATTTAGATCTTCCTCCAAATAGTAATTTAACTTTTTATTTTTCCCCAGTTATATCGTGACAAAGAATATCTGTTCATTTATGCTAAAATCATCATAAAAATTTTCTACTACAAAAATCTTTGTTTATATGCAGTCTATAAAATTTTATCTCTACGGAGCAATATAATTCACTTCGAATTTTGAATTCCAATTTAAGTTATTACCTCCACATTATAGAAGTTTACTTTTAAGCTCAAAGTCAAATTTAGATTACTACTTGGTTAAACTTTTGGCCTATATTCTAATATTGGTTACATTTTAGCATGATTTGTGGTGAAGATCATTGGACAAAATGTAAGCAAAAAGCCCCTCTTTGAGAGTTGGAAAATAAGGAAAATTGAATACAAACTTCAAGTGTATCCAAAATATATATCTTTCGATGTTATCATAATATCAATAGATAAACTTCTAAAACTTTGAGTAAAAAGAAAAGAAAAGAAAATAGTGGTACACAAATAGGTTCTACTTGCAAATACAGAAGTTCAGTGTTATGAACAAACTTTTCAAAAGACACATGTACAAGAGATGTGAAACACAAATGGATAGCAAGTAACGTGATGTGACATTCTTGAGGAGAATTATTCCAATAATTAGTACTACAGAGATCTGTGGGTTCTCTATTAACGAGCCCACCTTTAGATTCAACATAGGTTATAAAGGAAGGTAACCCCAAAAATACTCCCTTTTAAGGAATCGCAGATTGACATCATTGATAATCGCTCTATAACTCTATTGTAGGTACGAGACTGTAATAAATTGGTATCAAAGACAACAATTATGGGAGATTCGTCTTCCAATCTACAAAAACAGTTTGAAGTTTTTGTTAAGATGTACCAAGAGGATCGGTAAAGGCTCCAAGAGGGGAGTCAAAGGGATCGGTTGGAACTTCCAATCATATTGAAGAATTTGCTAACGATTTGGAAGCCACTAGGGTAGAAGAACAACAAAGAGATACAGTAAGTGTGAATCAAGGACCACGAGAACCCATGCCAGGTGTTAATCGAATGGAGGGAAGAATGCAACCTCATCGCTACTCTCAGTTGAAGTTCCCGACTAAGGATGGGAGATATGAATCGCTCGATTGGGTAAGCCACTGTGATCACTACTTTTAACACCAACATGTTTCAGAGGAGGAAAAAGTAGAAATTGCCTCTTATCATCTTGATGCTGATGTACAAGTTTTTGTTCCTTAAGTTAGATAGAGATAGACCTAGCATTCCATGGGAAGAGTTCAAACAACAATGTCATCTCTAGTTTGGCTCCATAAGTTAAGGAACTAAATTAGGGGAAATCTCCAAATTGCGGCAAGTGGGAATGGTAGAATATTATTAGCAGAAATTTGAACAGTTAGCTGCTGGCACAAACTCTCTCACCTCAGAACAAGAGATGGAAATATTCATAAGTGGGTTGCAAGAGTTAATTGCAATAGAAGTAAAACTACACCGGCCCAAGGATTTAACTAATGCAATAAGGTTGACCTGTCCGTATGAGAGGTGTGAAGTCCCAAAAAGAAACCCAGTCACTTCTCCCATAACATCTTTCAGACCATCACCTAGCCCTCCATAGGCTTCTCCTAACCAGAAATTATTTAAACACCTCATTAAAGCGGAGACGGAAACTCGTAGGTCAATTAAGCTCTGTTTTAATTACGATGAAATCTATACCATGGGGCATCATTCCAAGCGGCTCTTCTAGTTAGATGGAGTCGTAGAATCGGTTCAAGAAGAAGAAGAAGGACAAGACATCGAAGAACAAATTGAACCTGAAATCTCTCTCCATGTCATAACCAGAGTTACATTAGGAGGACAGGCCATGAAAACTCAAGGAATAATTGGAGGGCATTTGTTAATGCTCCTTGTAGATTCGAGAAGTACCTATAGTTTTATTGATTCTCGTTAGGTCGGTAAATTGGACCTTGCGATGGAACAAACAGAAAAACTCTAGGTGACGGTGGCAAACAACAACAAAATTCAAAGTTCAAGTCAGTATCCAAGAGTGCCAATTTTAATGAATCACCAGTTGATTTATATTGATCTGTTTATTCTCAATTTGAATGGTATTGATGCAGTGTTGGGAGTTAATTGGCTTCAATCATTGGGACCAATTTTATGGGACTTTGGGGCTAAATCTATAGTATTCAAATGGAATGGAAGAGTGGTTCAATTGCAGGGAGTAGAGAGTTCTTGCCCAGCTCCTGTTGCTCAGCTTAATGTCACAAAAGTTAAGTCCCATACGGACACGACGTTCAGTGAGCTCCTGACCGAATTTAAGTGTCTATTTTACAAATTGATGGGGCTTCAACAGTTCATAGTCGTGACCATCACATCATCCTTAAAGCAGGAACGAGAACTGTAGTAGTCAGACCTTACCATTACCTCCATGCACAAAAAGATGAAATCGATAAGTAGTGCAAAGAGATGTTAGAATGGGGCATTATCTGACTGAGTCGGTCACCATACTCTTCACCTGTTCTTCTTATGTCTAAGGTAGATAATATGTGGCGATTTTGTATGGATTACAGGGCATTGAACTCCCAGACAATCAAGGACAAGTTCTCGATTCCAATGATTGAGGAGTTGTTGGAAGAACTACATGGGTCGTGATACTTCACCAAACTTAATTTGCATTCGGGATATCATCAAATCAGAATGTGTTCTTCCGATGTGGAGAAAATGACTTTTCACATTCATCATGAGCACTTCAAGTTCTTATTCATGTCGTTCGGTCTCACCAATGCCCTAAGCACCTTTCAAGACTCAATGAATGAGGTCTTTCAGTCTCACTTGTTTATTTTTTTTGTTATTTGATGATATCTTTGTACACAGTAAATTATGGGCAGATCATCTATCCCACCTTTAGATAGTCTTTCACCTATTTAAGGACCACCAACTTTTTTTGAAGCAATCTAAGTGCCTCATTGCTCAGTTCGAAGTCTCTAAACTGGGTCACATCTTCTCAAAAGAAGGGGTGGTAGTGGATTAAAACAAAATTTTGGCTATGGTAGATTAGCCCAAGGCAAGTACGATGAAGGGGCCATGCGAGTTTTTAGGACTCACAGATTACCATCGAAAGTTGTAGAATTATGATAAAATTATAGCCCCCTTGATGACAATGTTATGGACAAATTCCTTCTAATGGATTGAGGAAGCTTCCAAGGCCTTTGAACACTTAAAGATGGCAATGACCCACCTCCAGTGGTAGCACTTCTAGATTTTATATAATTATTCATCTTAGAGTGTGATGCATCAGATTTGGGTATGGGTGCAGTTTTGCAACAAGCAGGGCAGTTGGTATCTTATTTTAGTAGGCCAATTTCATTCCGTTACAAAGGACTTCCTGCTTATGAAAAAGAGCTCATCGAATTGGCTAAAGTTGTCATTGGCAAGTTCATTTATGGGGCAAACACTTTCTCATATGGACCGATCATTATAGCCTCAAATTCCTGTTGGAGCAATAAATTATTACTACTTTGCAACAACACTGGTTAAGTAAGCTCATGGGTTTTGATTTTGTAGTGGAATATCGAGTCGGTAAATATAATAAGGTGGTAAATGCCTTGTCCCAACATATAGAGGACCAGGCCACGATTGTTGCTTTCTTTGCTCTGTGTGGATCATGAATCACTTATGTTTCGTGAGTTTATGCTATGTTTGGTTACTGTCTTCAATATGCAGAGACGGAACGATACGGAACAGAACAAAAATTGGAGACAGTGAAGTGTTTGGTTGTAATGGACAGAACAAAAAAAACTATCTCCGTCTCGATGACAGAAATGTATTTGATTGCAGTGGACAGAACATAAAAACAGTATCAATGATGAAAATGCCCCTACATTATAATATGATTCGAAATATGTAATTCATTGATTATTTTAAAACGAATGATTTGTATTAGTAAAAAAGTTAACAAATAATAAAAATAACAATAACAATAAGAAATTAATTTCGTAGAATAATAATAATAATAATAATAAATAAATAAATAAATAAATAATGATAGAAGAAGAAGAGGAAGAAAATTAATAATAGTAAGGAATTTAATAATCACAATAATAATAAGAAAATTAATTATGAATAATAATGATAATAAAAATAATAATAAGAAAATTAATTTTTTATAATAATAATAATAATAATAATAATAATAATAATAAGTACAAAATTTATAATAATAATTAATAATAACAACAATAGCAATAATTAATAATAATAATAATAATAAAATTTATAATAATAGTTAAAAATAATAATAACAATAACAACAATAACGAAATAGAAAATGCAAGTTTGAGGATCAGACTAGATTAGACCAAGCCACATTAAGAGGATCATCCTCAAATATTCCTGCACATAATTTATTAGTGAATAAACCTGAATTGTGCCTCACCCGTATGAACTTGTCCATCTTAATAGAATTAGGTAGGAAGTTGGACATGGAATTAGAAATGGAAACAAAAGAGTTTAGGTGCATTTGTGGCTAATGCCAAGTGCTATTGAGGATGATTGTTCTAACCTTGGAAGATTTGGGGATGATGAGCATCAGATTAGAAGCATTGAGGAGGGGATTAAGAGCACCACTAGGGTTCCATAAGCCATACCAAAACTATGTTCTCCCCATTTATAACTTTGTGCTCGATAAATTAGGATAATTTCTCCCCATTTCTAACTTTGTGCTTGATAAACCATGATAACTTATCCCTTAATATAAGCATTTAGACTAAGGACCGGGATGAGCTAGATCTAATAGGAGCTTTCTGCCGACTGCAACTTCTTAAAACTTGGACATGAATACACTTCACCTACTATGATTCTTGATTTGCAAATAGTCTAAAGGTTCCTCTGGCTTAGAGGACCTTATTCATTATTTTTATTGCTTTGATCCGCAACCTTCCATGCTCCTTAGATTTACAAACTTCCATTCATTTTACCTTAGGTTTGGAGCTATTGTTGAGATTATCACTTCATAGAAAGTTTTTTCAACAATCTCTTTGATTGGGTTATCGAAGTCCTCAAATTTAATTATGATTCACTAAATTCTTATTGTAGTAGTGGAGCCAGGTTGAATCACAAGAGAATTAAGAATTAATTTATTAATTTCAATTGTCTAAACAAATTAGGGGTGTATGACTAATTAACTAATGAACTAAAATTAACAAATAATCAAAATTATTAACTAAAAATAAAGCTTGAAAATTTTAATTTTAAGTAACTCTGATTCAAGGAAAAGACCTCACGTAATCATAACTTTGATAATTGGATTAAAAAGAATAATTTTCACAATTTAAGCAATTAGTCAGAAACCTATTAAGATAGCTATAAGAAGTCTCAAACCCTAAATTAATTGGTTCAAACTTAGCATTTAAACCAAAACTTATCATTAACTAATTAGGTATGATAACATTCCATATCAATTAAATAAGAGCAATAAGTTTAGTAAAAAGGACTAAACCCTAAATTAAATAATTAAGATAACCACAACTATTTAATTTGGTTTTTTTGTTTCTCATAAGTCAAATATGCAACTTTATAAATAACATGTTTGCTACTTCTAGCAATCGTTCATGACAATTACGGATGATTGAAATCATGAATATCTGTAGAATAATTAGAGTTGCACAAGACTCTCCGCTTTGTAGGAGTCTGGGGAGGATGTATGTAATTTTCCCTTTGTATTTTTACAAAGAGGTTATTTTCATGACTTGAACCTGTGACTTTATGGTCACAAAAGAGTAACTTTATCAGTTGCTACAAGGCTAAGCTTGTTCCAGTTGAATTAATTCTTTAGATAAATCAATATTAATTATTTATGTAATATAATAACACAAAACATCTGAATTAAAATAAAAATGTAGGTTTAGAAGAAAAACTCACAAGATTACAACTAGAGTTTTGAATCTCCTTCAATTAGAATATTTAGAATTAATTTCATATAGATTTAGTTCCAACATTAAAAATAAAAGAAAAGATGAGAGATGAACAGAAAACACAAAGAAAACAAAATAGGGTGATATTGAGAAGTAAAGAACATGTTTTTCTCCTCTCTTCCTACTCCCAAAAAAAAGCTTCCTCTTATTCTGCCAAGACCCCTATCTAAACAAAATCAAAATCCATACATAATAAGGCAAGACATAAGTTTCTTAATTGAATTCAAATTCTTAATATATTGTACTTTGCATATTGTTTAATATATTTAAATAATATTTATATGCATAAATAATTTTTATTACAAAATAAAATATAGTTAAAATTAAAAGTCCTTTTTATTTTTATATTGCCAAACAGTCTATTGTATAAAGCTCTTTTAAGAAAGCTTTTTTTTAAATGACAACCAAACAGTCAACTGACTTCTTAGAAAAAACTCTTTTTAGAAAAGCTCTACTAATAAAAACTCTACTGACAAAAGCTCTACTGATATAAGCCCATCCAAACAGGCACTAAGTGTGATCACTCCTTAGCCACTGTAGTAATCTGTCTACTTTTTCCAGTTTAAGCAAAAAAATAAAAGAGATAGATCCAATTAATATAACTAAATAACATCTCATCAAATTCTCCTATACCACACTCATGCTTGTTGATAAATAAATAATTGGCTATATTTATATATATACATATTTAGTGTGTTTTGCTTGTTATTTAATAGTTATAAAATATTTTTCATACTTATTTTGCTTCAAGTGTGTTTGTAAGTGATAACTGTCTTCATAGACCAAACAGAGAAGAATTTAGGTAAAACTGTGGCATAAAATGAAAATTTTAAGCAAATTGTATGATAAACAGTCGTGTGTTGTGACTGTGTAAGTCACTATAAACATGTAGGGCTTCGAAGACACTGTTTATGCTTGGGTGAAGATAAATGTCCATGTATGTTGACATATACAACCATGTATATTATCCGTTTAAGCTCCTGCAATCATGTAAAGTCAGTGTTTTTGAAACACACGATCACCTACACAATCATATGAGTGATTGCATATGTCCTAAAAATACTATTTCTTACCATAAAAGGATATTATTGAAGGCTACATGGGGGAAGAATTTTATAGTCATATTAAACACCAGAGAAGAAGCAGTCCTAAACAAAGGATGAAGAAAACACAAAGATTACGTCATAAGATCTGATAAAGAGCAACCTCCAATCCAAATTGCAAGAAGATTTCTTTAGAGACAACAGGGGGAGAAAGAATATGAATTCTTTTATTTCTATTTGCTTTTCTAAATATTTCATATTGGATTTGTTTTCTTTGTTTAGGAACTAAGTTGGTTAGTTCATAAATGTGTTGAACTCTAAGTTGTTATGATAATATGATATACTCTTTTACTCAATGAAATTTTATTGATTGATTTATTACGATTCAGTTATGTATTTAGATTCTTGAACTAATATATCCAAAATTTTAGTCCAATGTTTGATTTCATATTAGATTAAGAAATCCTTTAATATGAATAGTTCTACCATAGTTGGAAAGAGTTGCATACAAACCTAGAGATAGACCAACATAAATCTTTTAGATTAGGATCAAACCTAATAATGAAGTTCATCAATCGAGGAATGCAATCTTAAGGGTTTTAACTAGAAAGAGATTTCAATTAATTAACTAAGAGTTAATTATTAATAGTTTTGAAACAGATATTAACATAAGATAGAAATTTTCATGTTCTAATAATCAATAATGTAATTCCATGGTAAAGGGTTAATGTTTAGGATATGTTAGGGGGATTCAGCACTTTGGTACTACTTATTTGATATTGTTTAATCATAGTATTTTCTTCATCCTAATTCATTATTGTGTTAACTTTGGTTTAGTTTGTTTAGCTTAATTTTTAATTAAATTCACAACCTAATTTGGTGGTTAGATAATAGAGAAAAGGTTAATATTAGTATTTACAGTCCTTGTGAGATCAATCTGTACTTGTCAGTGCTAGCTACCGCTATACCATGCACTTGCGGTTAAAACTTATAATTATTAAAAGAATAAATAAAATTAAATCAAGGGTTTGGCATCGTTACTAGGGATTATAATATTATGAAAGCCTAGCTTTTATTAATCTAATTATTTTTATTTTTATTTATTTACTTATTCATTTCAATGTCTAGTTATTTATCTTTTAAACTTCTCTATTTTGACATATGCTTGTTGCTTATTGATCGTGTCGTTCGAGTTTTAAAATTTATAAGCCCTTAAATATCACAAGCATATGGGTCGCAACTTTAATATAAGAGATGTCGATCATACAAGGAGAGAGAGTAATCTAATTCTAAAATCTAAGGCTAAAAAGATATGAAACTCAAAATAAACGATGCAACAGAAAGTAATCATAAGAATGGAATTAAACCACTTAAATCAGAAGTTAAACATGAAAGTATTAACAACTGAGCAATGTGCAATCACAATAGAAATCAACCTAAGGAATTTACCAATTTATGAGAAGGAGGATTTTACTTATCATTAATGCTAAACTAGTCGATTATGTGTCAATGGAGTGTCGGTTCTAGATTATACTAGGGTTGATTACTCTCTCTCGAGTTATAACCATTAAACCCTAAATTATAAATCCTAATAAGATTATGAAATTCGCAATCTCTCAATTAAAAAATTATCCAAAACCCTAATTAGATCTGAAGCACTCTAATAAACTATTGGAACATCACATAGGATCTCTCTCTACACAATTACCAATATGATTTGTCATGGTTTCTATTAAATTTCCTATCTCTCCATAATCCAATTTAATCATTTCGCCCTCTCAGTTTATTATCAAATTATGCAAGAACGTAATCAGATCACGACATTCATCTAATAAACACAATCGAATAAATTATCATTAAATCAAAATAAAATACTTAAGGAGAGTTTAGAACATCATTAATATTCCAAATCCTATCATCATACTATCCATCTCAAATATATACATAAATAAAGTCAAATGAAAAGGAAATACAACTTGGAATAGATGATGGAAGGTAGTGACGTTGAAAAACCTCCTGATCCAGGAAGCATGTCGAGTTAGCTTCATCTTCCTCATCTTCCTCATCCTTATTCTTTTTTCTCTCTCTCGGTATTCTCCCTTTAGGTTTTCAAGTGTGGCTGCATGAAAAGCCCTCTCTTCTCTTGTTGTTCTTTAAATAATCTCTTATGTTTTGGGGAACCTTAGGGCTTTTTCAGTGTCTGCAAGATCTAAAAAGCCCTTCAAAATGCGAAGTTCGTAAGTGTCTGCATGTCTGCCTGATGCAGGCCACAACCGTGGCCCTATAGGCCATTATCGTGGCTCACATATGATCCTTCTATCACGATGGTCACATTCAGGTCACAATCGTGGGCCATTCTTAGAGCTTGTGTCATGATCGTGGCCTGATAAGCCACAATCATGGGCTATTATTTCAGCCTAAATGTCTCTGAAACTCCTCTGCTCTTCGATGTTGAACTAACAAATACATCAAGATACCTCAAAAACATAATATTTAAGTTCTAAAGCTTGTACTAACCCTTAAAACACTTAAAACATTAATAAATAACAAACTAACACAATTCTAACCTAAACACATACTAAATGGTTGAATTAACGACTAAACACATATCAAACTATTCCTAAAATACAATACAATTTACACTTAACAACAACATCCCCACACTTAAACATTTATTTGTACTTAAGCAAAAAAAAAACAAATAACACAAAATCACAAAGTACACAATGTAATAATGAGATAATGGCCTCAACTTCATGAAATAAATTTGACTTTAAATACAATCATTCAATTTGTTCCAAATCATTAACACATATAATTCGTATCTAGGAGCTCTGGACTAAATATACATATTAGTCAAAACTTAAATGTCAAGTTTATTTACCCTAAACCTCCTTTAATTGTACACACACATTAATAATTATTTGGTCATTAAACATTGTAATTAATCCTAAGTATGTTTTTTATGAAAATTTAGGCTACTCATAAGTTTGGTAGGTTTTTATTAGAAAACATTCTTTTTTAATTACTTTTTGTGGATATGGAGCTAGACTTTTTACACAGAGGCAAACATTGGTGATGAATGTCGATTCGGTTACTCGAATAGGTCATGTTTTTATTAAGTTGCTTGATTGGAGTGTTATTGTATATTTTTGATGCAAAGGCACACATTTTTTATGCATATTGATCCGGTTACTGAAATAAATCACACGTTAAGACAATGTTTAAGATACGATA
>JAOSBK010000005.1:9485779-9499776 GCA_027568895.1 Erythroxylum shatona | reverse complement strand
GATCGGGCCTATCACGAGCTGTCATACAGACGAGCTGCTCAATACTTATGTACTCCCTCGATCCTTCTCCTTGGTCAGACTCGAGGAGTAGGGGGCTTATGGTCAGGTCAGTCGTGCTAGGCCCAAGCCTAGACTTAGAACGGCACATGGGCCAAACGGCCCATCCCCTGATGATTGACCTAATTCCAGTAAGTATTAACTATATAAATTCATTACCTCATCATGAAAAGGTACGATTTTCAAGAACCCTATTATTCTTTATTCACTAGCCGCCAAAACCCTCACCAAAAGACTAACTTGAGTGTCGGAGGGGCCTACCGGCAGTCAACCCCCGGTGTGCCTTATTGTTTTGCAGGTGTTTCTGTGCCAAAGTCAACCGATCCTATGAATCCTAGCAGCAGCGCCCAGCCCCAGCCCCATCCGAACCAGACATAACCAACACATATCATCCTATAGATTCTTCAACACGTTACACTCCAAATTACATACTGTCAAATATCACATAAGAAACAAATTAAAATAGAAATAATTCCAAGCATATGACTTTGTTGTTCGTTTAATTGTAGGTGATTTTGGTTTATCAACTTTAATGATCGGTGTCTCCCTCGTCTTGTTAGGCCTCATCACCGTCTAATTAAGTGTTTCCTCTATGGAATATATTCTATAATTGACCAACATAAAATATATAGTTTAGAAGTCATCCTGAAAATGGTATGGAAAAAAAGAGAGTACAGTTCACAGGAAACCATTTGTTCCAATAGAGTATTATGCCAATTCTGTACGAGTCATGCTGCTTTGTAGCAAGTGAGTAAGCATTGACTATGAATTTTCCAAAAACATGCATTAATGATTACAAGCACCAAAGTACTATAGACGGACTGCGATTAAAGAGAGTAAGTGATTCCTCTCTAATGGAGTTGAAAAGTTAAAAAGGATTGCGGTGAAAGGTTTTGGAATGCTTGCTTTTTCTGATTAGTCAAACTCATAAATAGCAAAGGTAATGGAGAATCTATAATTATATTCATTCAGTGAAGAACCAAAACCATCCAAATAAAAGTACATTTAGAAAGTGGAGAAAAGGGTAAATGACACATTAGGCAGCTAAAAAGGACCCTTCACCTTTATAAGAGGGCAAACCCTACTGCATAAGGTTTTTCGTGACGGTTAGAGGAGAGTCGTCAATAATACGTAACCTTCATTTTATATTTTGTAAAGAGACTGTTTTTGTAACTCGAGCCAATGAGCCTTCATATTTATAGCCAACCCAAAATAAACTATGCCTCTTAAGGGGGAAAAAAAGATACCTAACTTAATCTCAATTCCTTAAGAAAAACTTCTATATCATTTGTTTCATAACTTTGCCAGCAATTAGGTTTCATCTTTAGAGATTCATTAGATGAGTCACATGTCAATGGAAATTTGATTATGATCACTCAGTCTAATGAGTTAGTGATAGGTGAAGTTGGAGTTCTTTCCCAATCAGAGTTCAAATTTTAGGTTAACTTTTTACATAAACAATGATAAAAAAAGATTTTGAAAAAATATAAGTACGATTACCACCTACTTGAATCCATTGGATTGCACTTCATTTACACAAAAAGCAGCTTCAAGCTTAGAGTTAGGCACCTCGCTTTTCTATATTATGTGATTGTATCTTAACTTTTATTGGCTGGAAGAATAATGAAAAAGCAGGTAAAAGAGGCTTTCCTGTTATCTTTCTTTTTCAGTGAAAGCAAAAGCATCATCAACTTCTGCTTCAACAAGCAAGCCTCCAATTCATACCACAAAGAGGCTTTCTGTCATTTTCCTCTCTGAGATAATTCTCTGTCTCCTCTCAATCTTTATACCCTCTTTACCACCTCAAGAATATAAGAGGGAATCAGTAATCAAAGTGCAGAAGTATTATCCATGAAGCTGTCGGTCAAATTTCATATGAGTTTTATGTTTAAGTCACTCCTGCAGTTGCATGAACGAGACCTCCTAACTTAAGGATGTAACCATGTTTACAAGCTAATATTTCTTAATTAAGTTTCTTTAATATTTAATACCAAAATTAACATTAGGGATGATAATAGGTGCTAATTTTTTAAAAATATTTTTTAAAATTAAAATTATAAAATAATAATTTTTAATTAAGTTCAGGTCAGGATTATTTAGATCCAGTTTAACCTGAGATCTAACTTTTTTAATAATTGAGTCTTGAGTCGACCTGACCCATGGGACGATCAATTGAAAACACTTGAATCTAGACTCCGACCATTTATTATCATCCCTATCCTTGCAATAAAATATTTGCAAATAAACAAACAGTTAATAAGGGTTA
Organism: Erythroxylum shatona; assembly: GCA_027568895.1. Lineage (NCBI taxonomy): Eukaryota > Viridiplantae > Streptophyta > Magnoliopsida > Malpighiales > Erythroxylaceae > Erythroxylum > Erythroxylum shatona. The sequence goes on along the minus strand of JAOSBK010000005.1, from coordinate 9,497,453 downwards.
TCGAAAATTTTGTTGTGATTCTGAAAACAATTTTCAACATTCATGCCTAGATCATAGGAAAGGATAACTCTTTCGTTCTGATACGCTATAAAGAAAAGCATTCGAGTTAAATTAAATCTGGCCATGTTTTAGAATGTTCAAGTTAAATTTTGATTTTAGAAAAACAAAATGTATCATAATCAGATAAAAGTGATGCGATTATGAAAAATCGCATCAAAAGAAGAAAAAAGAAAAAGAAACAATAATTAAATAGTATACATTTTTCACGGACTGGAAACAAAGCAGAATACACTGACAATGACCAAGCATTAATTAAATACCAGAGCTTTTGTGATTCTTTTGCATTATACATGCAAATAATGATGGAGGAGACTTGACTTAAACAGGACAAATTTAATAGTGCAAGTTTTGTTTTCTAGGACTAGCCCCTCAGTTTGGTCAACTTAAAGTTACCTTTGGTTGTTTGTGATCAAGGTGGAAGATAAGAGTAAGTCAAGTGAAAGTGGTGGTATTTGATTGTCTGTTGCCAAAAGTCTCTCTCAAACTTCAACGGGTGGAGGCAAATTCCGTATACAACTTTAGAAGTCACAAAAAGCTCATTGCTTTAGTCCTTCTGGGATTGATTCTCTTGCTAATTTTGACAAAGAAGCTACCTTTCATTATTCGTTGTCATTCTTGTATCATCACACATATCACGTAACCTTGTTCTACTTTCTGAATGCTGATTATTTGCATCGTCACCCGAGCTGTAGTGGGTGGTTGTTGGTTGGCCAATTCACTACCTTTGGACCTCTAAACTGGCTTTTTGGTGCTTCCTGCTTGAACTTCGGATAGAAATTTTGGCTGTTCTTGTGTTGGAAAAATGATTATCTCTAAGGAGTTTTGGTCTCAGAAAACATTGGTGGGTCTTGGGCTGGGGCAGTTTCTTTCATTGCTCATCACTTCTACTGGCTTTTCATCTTCTGAATTGGCTAGAAGAGGTTCTGTCTCTTTCTCTCTGTTATGAGTATGAATGTTTGTCTCTTCTGCTATTGGTATTAGTGCTTATTTTTATGGTTTCTTTTTGGTATACGTGATAAGAGTGCTAAATACGTACAACTTACCAATTTGTTCTTATGACTATCTGATACTGGACAGATTTTTGTTTGGCCTGGTGTCCTAGCCATTGTCTTATATTGCATAGGGTGTGTTTATTCTACGTTTAGTTTTGGATTTTGTCTGTAATCTGCGGCTCTTCATCATGTTTAAACTGATCTTCCAAAAAAAGCTTAAGGGAATTCTTGTGTTTCTGTCTGTGAGTTGCTGAACATTTGGTCGTTGAAACATCAGATGTTGATAACCATATTTAGCATTATGGTTTCTCTCTATCTGCCTCTTTGGTTTTTCTTTTCCTCTTGCTTTGTTTGACAGGTTTTTGAAAATTTTGATCTTTTATGACTATGTCATCTTTATACTGATTTTTTTCTCAGGAGTCAATGCCCCAACTTCTCAGTCTTTTCTGAACTACGTCTTCTTGGCCATTGTTTATGGAAGCATTATGCTTTACCGGAAGAAGCCCCTTAAGGTGATTTTTTGTATGCTTCATCTATTTGCTTCTGCTTTTCTGCCCACCTTTTTCCACTCTTTTTTTGGTATTGATGACTTGATGTAGTCCTTGGAGATTTATGAAATTAACTGCAAGAAGCAATTTACACAAGCAATGATGAGGGGGATTAGATGACACATTATTCCAGATTCTGCATCCAATATTCTACTTACCTTACATCATTTTGGAATTTCTGCAGGCAAAATGGTACTACTATATCCTTCTTGGATTGGTAGATGTAGAAGCCAATTTTCTTGGTGAGTGTTTCATTGTCGTGGAGGTATCCGTAGAGGTTCACTTCCTTGCAATATTTTTTCAACTATGTGATGTCTACTTTATATCTACGAATATATGTATATATGTTATTTTGTTGTTCAACTTCATGCAAAATATGCAATTCTATTGAAGCAATCTTGCAGATTTCAATGCATCAATATGTGTGGAAAATCTTTGTTATGAGATTCAATGGCCTTGAATACAATGCTTATCCTGTTATATCAAAGCATAGGCGTAAATGTACGATTATGTAATTATTCAGACCTTAAATGATTCTACTTATATTGAAATTGACATAATTTTCTCCGTGGTCAGTGGTGAAGGCCTATCAGTACACATCTCTTACTAGTGTCATGCTGCTGGATTGTTGGACGATTCCTTCTGTTATGCTTTTGACATGGTTTGTCTTGAAAACAAAGTATAAACTCAGGAAGATAACTGGAGTAATTGTCTGTGTTGCTGGCCTTGTCATGGTAGTTTTTTCAGATGTCCATGCAGGTGACCGAGCAGGTAACGTCTCCTCTTTCACACAACTTGGAATAAATTATGCCTTCACTAAGTTGCTACGATTTGCCTTGTGTTTCTCTTGATTCCATGAATTCAGGCAACACTTTTTCCTAGCTTGGTGTTTACAAAATATGTTATGGGTTTGGTTGATCATTTCTCCTGGTAGTACGTCCAATAAGGCTGTTTTACAATATAAATAATTCAGAAGCCATATGATCGATTCTTTCTCCCTTTCACTCTGCCTTTTTCATACGTGCCTGTCACATTTAGGCTTAGAAGAGAAAGTGGCTGTAGTGTATGGTTCAAAATTGTTTGTATCTATGCTCTATGCCCATGATTGTTAACCTTTCAAGTGCACAAAACATGAAGTGATCTATGTTAACAGAACTATTCTTTTCAGAAATGATCACTTATACCACATTGAATAACTTCTATCTCCTCGTACAGCTTGTGTGTAAATTGCTTTTCTGTCTTCTGAATATGTTATTCATAATGGTGTTTATTATATCATAAATAGTTTTTTTCTTTACAGTTGAATTTTATGTGTAGGAGGGAGCAACCCTCGCTTGGGGGATTCTCTTGTTGTTGCTGGTGCAACACTATATGCTGTTTGTAACGTCAGTGAGGTAAAGTAACGAGCATTTATCTGGGGTTGAAAGAGTTGTCCAGTAACTTTCTGGCTTATGGTTTGTTTCATGTCGCAAAATGATTCGAAATGGCTCAGGAGAGAGTAACTTGTCCCTTAACTGTGTACTGTTGAACACTCAAGACTGAGCGTTATGTTCAGGATTTGTTCTCATAGTTTTCCTTCTAAAGGCTAAATACAACCTGGCTGAAGTCTGTTGTCTTGAATAAATGGTTAATTTCACTAGTTGTTTGCGTACTGTGCAGGAATATTTGGTGAAAAATGCAGACAGAGTTGAACTCATGGCATTTCTGGGCCTTTTTGGTGGTATCATCAGTGCTATTCAAATGTATCCTTGGCTTTACTCCTTAAATTTGTTGTCGTGAAGAGTATGAATGTTTCTAGTGGTGGACACTTCTCTGTTTATTTCTTCAATCAATACTTTAATCTGCTACATCTTCAATTGTCATAAAACTTTGTATTCCTTAACGATTTGCACAGAAGTATTCTTGAGCGCAGAGAGCTTAGATCTATTAACTGGACAGCAGGAGCAGTAAGCTTCTTTTCCTCCTACATTCTTGATTTGGAAATTCCTAGAATCTAATGTTTGTTTTCTTTGGTTTTCATCTGTTGGATGCTCTCATTTTGAGCTGAGATCAGAAAAAGTACTGTTGAACTTGTAACTGATTTCAGTTCCAAACAAAAGTTATTCTCAATTGAGCCCAGAAATTGGGCTCTCAAATTCACAGTCATGATATAATGGTTAATTTTACATTGTTTTATCTGTGTAATTATTTTCAGGCTCTTCCATTTTTCGGGTTTGCGGTGGCAATGTTTATGTTTTATTCCTTAGTCCCAATATTGCTCCAGGTAAAGTATTTGAGATGCCTGTAAACGTCTCATTGTCAATGACTGCATGAATGTGCATAACCACTGCGGTGGACTTGTAATCAGACTCCTCCATACTATTTTACTGATACTACTGCTATGAATTTTGTGCAGTGACTACCTTTATGTGATTTTTCATTTGTCTCTAAATTTTCAAGCATTTTCAAACTTCAATGCTTGAAATTTTCTGTTGATAAGCTTTTCACCTTTGGTGTGCCTCTTTAACTTATCCTTCCTGGGATAGCATCTTTTAAGGAAATTATGGGACTTGCAAATTTAGTACCTACAAGCAATTCTTCTGTAGAGGTAATTTGAGCAACCAGATTAGTGCTTTTATCACTGAACCTGAGTACTATTGGTTGCAGATTAGTGGATCCACAATGCTCAACCTATCTTTGCTGACATCAGACATGTGGGCAGTCGTGATTCGCATATTTGCTTACCATCAAAAGGTTGTTGTTAGCTTCTTGTATTTGCATCGTGTGTTGCAAAAATCTGAAGTAATCCAAGGTCAGAATTTTCCGCTTCAGCAATTTTCTTTCTGATGTTGATATTCTTCAGGTGGATTGGATGTACTTCGTTGCCTTTGCGGCTGTAGCTGTCGGGTTGGTCATTTATTCAGGGTATGGATTACTGTTTCATTTCTGTTTATAGTTAAACTTTGACATTTAATTAGGCACAACAACGTGTCATCTCTCTGGCCTGCTCTGCTTTTTAAGCTTGTAATTATGATCAACCAATAAAAGTAGTCAAGAGTTTTTGGAAGTGTTCAGTGCGTAATACTGACTTTGATACAAGCTCTTGAATTGAATAGCAAGGATTGTCCAGGAACAAGCTTGGCATATTAAAGGTTCCAACAGTTTATGATTTTTTTCCTATTTATTTATGTTCATTTTTGCCCTGCTTGTTAAAACTTGAAAAGCTATATATGCTGTTTGCTGAAACATCTTATTACTCGTGTTTTGCCAACTTGCTAAAAGGAACCAGCCTTCCAACATATTGCTTTTGGGATATTAGGATTAAATTCATTCCCTTTGCTTGCCCAGAATGTGATGTTAACGATGTCAAATATTCTGAGAGTTTCTGTAGGGGTGACAAGCAAGATGATCATCGTCGTTCTGATGTTGCTGATGAAGATGATCAGAGAGGCAGGCATTTTGATGAGGAAGCTGGGGTTGGGAAGAGATGCAATAGTGAAAAAATCATGATTTAGAATCCAAATTCAGAAATTGAATGGGCAGACATAAGAATGGAGCTCCAAGAAAAGGGACCAGCTTTTCTTTTTTCCATTACTCATTTTGAAAATCGGTAAGTGTATGTAACTTTCTAGATACAATTGCTTATCACCATGAATCTTCAGTTGTTGGTAATTAATAAGTTTCAGTATTTTCTCAAAAAATGGTCTGAAAGTAAAAGAAGTAATGTCTTTTGCTTTCTGCATTATTGTTAAACATCTGGAATTCATGATAACAAATTGTGGAGTTCAAAGCATTGATCCATAGTTCTTGAAAACACGAAGGTGTTATTTCTTGTCTACTGGATAATGACAGGAAAATAGTGCAGCCATGCTTGAATCGCTTGTCTTGTCGAGTCTGACATGAATAGAGAAACAAAGAAAGAACTTAAAAATATGCTCAACTGTCCTTTTATTCAAATGAAGCATTAAAGCTAAGAGGTAAATGAATATCACTTAAATCCATTATGTTTTTTAAAGTATTAAGGAACTATCTTGACTGGATAAACTTCTCAAGGTAGAGATTAACATTTGCATTGCCATTCTTTTATCATTCAATTGTACTAACGTGTACAAAAAAACATCCATTGTCATGAGTAAACCTTTAAAAGAAAGTATGTTCTTACCACTGCTTACTGCACTTTTTCAAACAGGCATAATTCAGAAAGAAACAAACTACTTGGCGTCCGTTGCTTCAAAAGATTAAGTGAAAAAGAAATGAAAATCGAATGAAAGATTCGAACTTTATATCAAAGACAAAAGCTTTACCAACAAATAAAACTGAAATGGAGTAAAATAAGCAAATGGGTATCTCCCTTAAAGCCACAAGCAAGTACACACGGGTGTGTCTAAAACATTCAAAGAATGATCTTCTGCTATGATCAATCAACCAAAGGACTGCATGCATCATAAAGACGCACGGTAAAGAAGAAAAAGAAGTGAAAATAGAGATGGGTGGGCAGTAGCCCGGCCCACCATTTTTTTCTTTTAAAAAAAACGTTAAAAATGAAAAAAAAAGATGTGAAAATAGAGATGAGTGGGCCATAGTCCAACCCACCATTATTTATTTTTAAGAAAAACGTTAAAAATGAAGAAAAAGAAGTGAAAATAGAGATGGGTGGGCGGCCCACCATATATTCTTTTAAGAAAAACCTTGAAAATTGCGTCATTTTTGAAGTAACGATCGGGCCACAAGTTCGGTTAATTTGGGCTAAAATCTAACTGGACCTTTTTTGACATCCTTAAGCAAAAAGCCGAAAGAGAAAGGTGACCACGAGAGTTGCAATGGAAGTCATCATGGAAGAGCAAAAAAGCAGATGTAATCACTGCAAGAGTGAAGAGTTACAGAGATACACGAGAGGTGAGGTAAGAATATGCAACGTAAGGAAGGAATAGAAAAGGTTCAGGCTTTCACCTTTTAAAGTAGCCTGTGTGTTTGTGTGCACTCTCAGTTCGATTGGACCATCAAAATACTGTAGCTCTAACTCTTGGAAGTGACCCCAACTTCTATGCTGCAGTTCTGTACTTCCTAGTCCAATATTGGTGCTTTTTTTCTTGTTTCTTTTATCTTTTTTGTACTCTCTTGTTGGAGATCTAAAAATAAATAAAAAGATTGGACATTAATTTAGTAAATTTCATAACTTTCATGATTATTATGGATTGAAATACTTCTAGATATATTTAAAATGATTTAATTTATATTAATTATTATGATCGTAAAAATCATAGCATTATTCTATGAGTATTCATGCCAAAGGCACGAATATGCAAGTTAGAGACAACTCTTTGTTGGTCATTTGCACATCTCTCTTGGGGAGGAAAATCTTCTTCATAAGGATTAACCATCATGCTTGGAATCGGAGAGGGTGTAGGAACAAGAGATAGAGTAATTGGCTAAGGATGTTTGGAGATTGACTCTGGATATAACAAAGGTAACCTCCTCCATCTACTAGGAGAAATAAAGCTTCTCAGACATATTTCACAACAACTATTGCACCAGCATCCGTTCCTACTATATCTGACGACGAATGCCCCTTTGAGCATTCTAACTTAACAACTCTTGCACCAGCATCTATTCTTAAGGTATCTGATGAAGAATGCCCCTTTGAGTATTCTAGCATCTTTGAGCAATCATTTGCACTAGTTGAACTATCTGAAGTATCTGAACATTTTTCAGATGAATCTGTACAGTTTGCTAACTTGACAAATCTAACTCAAGTTATGATGACTATGCCTGAACCTACAAAAATTGAGTTAGAAATTAGTGAACCTAAGTCCACAGGAACTGAACCCTTTAGACCTTCTCCACCACCAGCACAAGCACAAGCACAAGCACAAGCACAAGCACAAGCACCACCAACCAAATCTACTTCAGGTCCCTAGTTTACATTTGATGATCTTCCACCTAGAAAATGGAGAGAGCCTCTCCATGAATTCAATGCTTAGATTGATTTGCAAATAACTCGACTGAATCATCCTTTAAGGGATATTTTGTCTAAGTTTACTTCTCGTTTTACTGGTAGATTATGAGAATGGTGGCAAAGTCTTGATGACTATCGTAGACTTCCATTCGTATAAGTCACACCTGCTGGATTACTTCTTGGAGTAATTCATAAAGAGTTCATTGATGACTTTCAACTCATTGACAAACAAGTCAGACAAGAATACTTTAAGATGAATTATTGTTCTCTAGATAAAAGAGATTTATATAAGCATTTTTAATGACGGAACGTTATTATCTACTCAATGGATTCAACAATGTTATTCTTCGTTATACATTAATTTCCTCTCTTCTAAAAGAATTTAAATCTGGTTATCTCTACACTTTGAATCATGTTCAGTATTGGCGTACCACTGTTGATTGACCTACTAATCATAATTAATTCATGACAAAATTGAATTCCTTATTAGATCATCTCAATCATTATCCTCGAACAATCTCATCTCAGACATGTACTTCTCAAGGTCCTTATCTAAGAGATTTTGCTCTTCCAAAGCCCATATCTCCTTCTACTAGATATTGGATTTCTATAAACCAGTTTACCTTTACTGGGTTTAACATTATGGCTAGACAGCTGTCATATGATCTTGAAGAAAGTATTGCACCATCCAAGTCTTCTAGTAAACCCACACTATTTTCTGGCCCATTTCAAAATAGTCAAAATATATGGCTCCCAACCTAGACTGAGACAGACATTGCCCAATTCATCCACACTATGGAACAGCTTGATAATGGCATGGAATTGACAAATAATTCTAACAATGATAGTGGTGGCCCACATTCTCTCTCCACTCTCTCTAATACCATCCGGGCAACCCATAGTTAGAGAGCTCGGGGTATACTAAATCTAGTGCTTATGAACAGATCATCCATCAGAGATCAGGGAAAACAAAGCAAGATTGAAGTGTCAATTTCATGTATGCTAGCCGAGATACACAAGCCCTTTCTCTCTGCAGGCACAAAATCTCAAAACTTGCCTCTTAGGAATCTTACACCTCCAATCTTTCCCCGTTTTAACGACCTTAAATAGGATCTACAGTCTAAGAATTTCTGATACACAAGATTCTCATGAAGAGACACGTGTAGAGCATACTTGTCTTTCTGTATGACCAAGATTACATTATTCAAGAATCAAGCTTTCATGAGAGGGAGAACTTAGAGAGAAGCCATGGGATAAAAAACACTCAAACTTTCATTCATGAAAACCTCTTACAAGTTCTTACAAGTTCTTATAAGTTCTGGGTACAATGATAGAGAAGCCTTGCTTTTATAGAATAAATAAGGGAATAAAACACACAACTTTAAGGACAAGATTCCTTAGGTACATTCACACAACTTTAAAAAAGTAAATAGTAAAAAGTGTGAAACATATAGGTCCCAAATATGCCTAAGGGATAAGAAAGAATCTTTAAAGAGGGTGAAAGATAAGGTGGGCCCCAAAGATTCTTTTACACGATAAGAATAAATAACCTAAAGAGGAGTGGAGAGAGAATGTAGGCCATTGCTATCATTGTCAGAATTATCCGTCAATTTTGTGTCATCATTAAGTTATTCCATGGTATGGGTGAATTGGGCAATATTTGTCTCAGTTTAGGTTGGGGCCCCTAGATTTAAACCATTTTGAAATGGGCCAGAAAATAGAGTGGGCTTACTGGAAGACCTGGATGGTGTAATACTTTCTTTAGGGGGATATGGCAGCTCTCCAACCATAATGTTAAACCTAATAAAGGTAAACTGGTCCATAAAAGCTCAATATCCAGCAGAAGGAGATATGGGCTCTAGAAGAGCAAAATCTCTTGAATAGGGACCTTGAGAAGTATATGTTAGAGATGAGATTGTTTTAGGATAATGATTGAGACGATTCAAGAAGCAATACAATTTTGTCACCAATTAAATATGATTGGTAGGCCAATCAATAGTGGTACGTCAATACTGGATATGATTCAAAATACAGAGATAACCAAATGCGGTTAAGCAGTGGGGGCGATGGATGATGAAGATTGCATAGGCCTTATGATCTGTCAAAAAAGTATACCATAACCGATATTGATTCAGAAGTTGAGACATTTGAATACACCATTTGGACAGAGGTTGGAATCATTCAAGGAAGGTCCGACTTGGCATTGGTAGGATCAGAGAGATATCTATAAACATGGAGAGGAGAAAGAGAGATTAGACAAGCATATTAGGCAGATAATACCTATAGATGCCATTATATTGATTGGGAAATAGTATCATAAAGATGATACATGACACAATATGGTGTGGCAGAATCAAAATGGTAAAAATGAGGAGGAATATTCACATTGATAAAGGTGAGATGAAGATAGTAAAACAGACTCTAATGGAGAAGAGAAAAAAACTATTATAAGATATTTAAAGGGTTTGGTGACAGAGGAGGAAAGGATTTATAAGTTTTGGCATACTGAGGAAATTCCATGATTGGAAGGAGGAGAGGGATTATGATAGAGAGAAGAGGAGAGACTTACTGAACTTTTTTGGTAGGTCGAGAGAGAAAATCTACAAGGATATTGTGATGGCCTTTGATAAGGCAAATGGTGATTTTATAGCGTGAGAACCATTCTTGCCATCTGAATAGTTGGCTATCTAGTAGGGTCTTCTTCTTTAGCTCAAGAATCTTAGGAAAAGTTGTGTTATCCATTTTGATGATAAAGTGATATGAGTTGACGTGAAAACTAAACTTTTTTATTACTCTTTTGACCGCCAATATCTTTTTATAGCTCACATGATAGTGCTTTTCTGATTCTTTGAACTATCCACTTGCATGACCACAGTAGTGGCGCTTTCCTTCAATTTCTTCAATGAGATTAGCACCCCAGTAATAGTCACTTAGATATGGCTGCAGAATATGTTGGCTTTTGTCAAGAATCTTTAAGGCTGGTGGATGTTGATAGGCTTGCTTTAAATGTTGTATGACTCTAGTTTGCTCTTTGCCCCATGGTGATGGATTCTTCTGTATTAACTTTGATAGGGACCATGTATAATCAGTCACGTGAGGGATGAAATCTCGGATATAATTGACAATTCCTAGAAAATATTGTATTTATTTGGTTGTGAGATTGTCATCAGGAAAATGCAGTAGTTCACTGGCAATATTTAGACCAAGCTAATAAAATCCATTGTGGAAATGCATACCAAAAAATTCTATTTAGGTCATTCTGATATGGCTCTTCTTTGCTAAGAGCATAATCTTATGTTGCTTCGTGAGATTCAAGAAGGATTAAAGTATATCCTGATGCTCTTTATGGGTTATAGAGTACAACAAGATGTCATCAATGTAGATTAAAGCACTATAGAGAATGGGCTCACATATCTTTGTCATTGCCTGTTGAAATAGTGAAGGGGCAATCTTAAATCCAAATAGCATTCCATTGATATTGGGCGTTTAGAAAACAAAAGTTTGTCTTACATCTGTCTTGAGGGTCAACTCCAAGTTACCAAAATCCTGCTTTGAGATCAAACTTAGAAAAGATGGTAGCTTCCTTGAGAAATAATGCCCTCGTACTAATCTTTAGCAGTGGGAATTCATCATCCTGTAGGAAAGCATTTAGACATTTATAGTCAATAACTAACCTTTTTTTTCCTCACTTTTCTTAAGATCTTTTGTTGATATAAAAAGCCTGACAAGCTCAATCAAATTTAGTGAGTTCAATTAGTCCTTGCTAAAGAAGGATAACACATTTTTCATATGTTAGTTTCAGATTATCAGGGTTCATACCCAGATGAGTAACCTTGGTAAGATTGATATCTGCGTTCTTCTTGAAAGGAAAATGAATGAAGAAATTAGGATTCTTCTATAAAGGATTGGAATGAGAGAACTATGCATGAGACTCATAACAATAGTCTAAAACTTGATCTCTCAAGGCTTCATACGATGGTGGTACTTAAGTAAGTTCAAATACATTCCTAATGTCAGTGTAAGAACTAAAGTTAGAACAACATCTAATTCTTGTGGGTAGAAAACCTGACCCGTTCGTAAATAACCTGAACCTGAACCTGAATGTCAGGTTCGGCAATTTCACGAACCTGAACCTGAAC
>JAOSBK010000005.1:9450218-9465983 GCA_027568895.1 Erythroxylum shatona | reverse complement strand
TAGTGAGTTGGACTCTCTGACAGGAGTAAACGCCTACACATTTTTCCGTAGAAGACGTCTTTATACAGGACCGCGAGTGAGGTTTTACAGAGGTTACTGATGAATAATTGAGCCTAATTCTATGTGCGTAGTACGTATGTGATATCGGATAATATAGTATTGATGATTTGATATTGACCCAACCGCCAACTAATCCTCAAATGCATGGAAATTTTAATTATTGAGAATGACTGGAGAGCCCTTCAATTCTCGAATATGACAAGCATAAACTAGAGAGATGAAACTGCTTAAAAATACTATTTACTTTGGCTTAATCCAAATAATGACGATGTGATTTAGCTTTCTTTTTAATATTATCTATTATTATTAATAGAATAATAGGGAAAGGAAATAAAATTATATAATAAGAGAGAAGTCATTTTTGGAGAGAAAAATAATTAAATTTTAGAAAAAGATAAACAAATATAAGCTGAGTAGTCCAACTCGTTAAACTTGTCCTTTATTTTATGATCAAAGAAGAGTAATTGAACAAAATATGCATGCAAAAGTAAAATAGGTAATTACCTATTGCTATTGTGAATTCTTATTAAAACTTTCTTGTAACACAATTTAGAAACTAATCATTTTACCCAATACAAATTAGAGGTAAAATTGTGTATAATTAACTTTTTTAAATTTTGCATGTTATTGAAATTTTTATAATGGTTATTATTGGCAAGAATACACTCTCGTTAGAAAAAGCATAAATTTATATAAAATATGTTACCTCGTATAATTATGGGAAAATATTCATATAATAATTCATTACAGTTTGTAATTGACACATAGCAACCATGGATGCGACAGAAAGATGTATAGCCCGTATGTTTCTTCAGCTTTTTTAATTTCATGATCATTGTACGCTTCCTGCCACCACTGCCAGTAGATTTAGCAGCTGCACCATTAGCTAATTGTACTTTATGTTATTTGTCACCTTGTCATTGAATGCATATGCAAAGCCAGCTCATGACTAGACGTTGGAACACTGTCTAATCTAATGGATGGCGTGCGACCACATGTTCCATGCGATAAACAAATCATTCTCGTTATAAATGCCCTCCTTCAAAACTTTGAAGCTAGAATTTTACTTCTCGTAAAAGACCTATTAAATTTAAGCGGAGATTAGATTGAGTGCTTGTTTAGATTTAGTTATATTAGTAAAGCTTTTGTTCGTGAAACTTTTCTAAACTGAATTTTTTTAAGAAATTAATTGATTGGTTAGCTGTCATTTAAAAAAAATTGATAGAACTTCATACAATAGACTGTTTGATAACATAAAAATAAAAGGCACGTTTAATTTTAACTATATTTTATTTTATAAAAAAATTATTTATACATATAAATATTATTTAAAATATATTAAACAATATACAAAGCACAATATATTAATTATTATATAATTTTAAACCATATTAAACACAAATGAAAATATATTTAACCAAATCTTTTATATGGATTATAATATAAGTAATAATAAACATTAATATATATATATATTAAATAATATTATATAAATCTCAAAATAAACGTAAAGATGTGTTTATAAGGGATTAAAAAATAGGTTCATTAGTTAATATAAAAAATCTATCTAAAAAATATTTTTTTAAGCTTAAAATTTGAATTTTTAAAAAAGTTATATTTTAACTGCTAAAAAATTATATTTAATAAAGTACTTTTTATTTTATAACCAAACACTTATTTTAAAAAACTTTTAAGATACTTATTTATCGTCTAAAAGTTCAACAAAATAGGCTGATATCTAGCTCAATGGGGTGGGATTGACATGTAGGTCAACTTTATGACTCGTTGGTGGATCCCAAAGCGAAGTTAAAGGAGGGATTGGTGACCAACTTGGTTAAAACCCGTAACCGGTTTCCCGTCTAATCACGACGTGAACAAGGTCTTGTAGTCGTCCTGATGTGAACAAGGTCTTGTAGTCGTACTCAATCGTCAAACCGAAATTTTGAAATTAAAATATTCAATAAATTGAATTTATCAAGTCTCTCCAACATCAGATTGCAAAAAACTTCTCATATACTAACAGATAACTGGGAAACAAAACGGCGGAAGGTAAGACATCTATCTCAGAAGATATGACTCAGTTATCTTTTGATTCCCTTAAAGATTCGTGAACTTCACTTAACCTCGACCTCGCGTTAGAAGGAATCAAATGCAATTTTGTTTGGGCCTGGATTGCAAGTTCATTTAAGGCCTCTTTGTATGTTTTTTGTTCGTGTCTTCAATTTCTTAAAAAATTGCAAGATAGAGTCCTAACTAAAACTGTTACGTGGAAGGACGAGTAGCATCAGAGGTTTCGAGTTCGAATTTTGGGAATGAAGAAATCTATTTGCCCAGCACTTTACTTCTTACGGGCTGACCCGGTGCGAGCGGAGATTAGTCTGAGAGTGGATAACTTAAAGGCGCCTTCCCATAATTAGGACACCTCGTGATCTAACAAAAAAAAACTTGTTTCTCTAATTTACGTACAAGTTATTATCATTTTTTAATTGAAATAATATTTAAAAAACATCCGAAAGAAAAACCATGCTAAAGTCGACATAAAAGATTCCAAAGCGACCAAAAATAGAGGATATCCGGCGTCGGATAGCAACAGAACACTAGAATTAGAATAGGACGAAAGCCACAAAAATAGTTCAAAATCTTAGGAAGTTACAAATCAGAGAAATACTGAATAACAAATTAACATAGTAGCATTGGATAGATTACATAAAGTTCTATATTATTATTTTTTTCACTAACTACCAAAAGGTTCGATTTGGTTCATTTTATAGTTATTTTTCACTAAGTACAAAATAGTTGAGTTTGCCCTACTAAATTGGAATGTTTCGACTTATCATAAAGCTTAGTATTTACCCAAAAAAATAGAATCTCAACGCAAGATTGGATTCCCATTTTGGAAATTGCTTAACAAATAACCAACCTGAATATATTTGAAGCTCCAGTGGACAGCTCATTTTTGCAACATTAACTCTGGGGTAGGATCGGTTGAGGCAGTTAAACCAATGTTAGTTTTCAATCTTGTGTTATCGGTTTAGGAACTGGCTTTGACAATTCGCGCTTTGTCTGGGGAAAGCTGAAGCACGACATAGACACCACGGAGTGCATGAAGAAACAAATTTTATATCTGCAGTCAAAGGAATAGGTGATCCAACCCAATCCTCTGTTCCTATCCCTCTTTCTATTTGTCCTACTCAGATGGGGAAAATTATAAGCCTGGGCCGGTGATCAACTGAAAGTGGGCAGACAGCCGAAGTTATGGTGGGGTCGTTATTCCAGCATGGGGTTCTAACTACGAAGCACAAGGGCACAAAAGGTCAGTCACTGACTTTCAGTTCACTTTAATGCCCTTGCTTCATGGGGGATCAGAGTGAGTTAGTGTCCAATCAGTGAAGTTTATGGTGCGGTCGTTGTCGAGCATGGCGTTCTAATGACGAAGCGCACGGGCACAAAAGGTTAATGAACTTTAATGCCCTTGCTTTATGGGATTTGACAGAGTTGGCGTCCAATCATACTTTCACAATCACTATTAGTATCTGTATAATTCAAACAGAGGCAGAATACCGTATTTGATATCAGATTTAGTTTTAAAACGACCATGTATCAACAATGATAATAACAATAATTTTAGTACTGTTCAAGATAATTTTTAAAATTATAATAATAAAAATTTAAAATAATAATAATTTATTTTAAATATTAAAATAGTATTATGAGATTTTTTAAAATTAGTTTAAAATTTTCTTAATTTATCCAACTTAAATTTTGAATTTTTCATATTAAATTCATTTCATTTTTTATGAAACAAATCGTTTTTGTATAATTGTTGTTAAATACATTGTGTTTCTCTCTCTTCCTAGTTCTTCTCCTCTTTTGAGCTCTAACTATTAGGCCTTATTTGGTGAAGAGCTGATAAGTTTTTCTTTAGCTGATTGACTCATTTTAACTTGTTGATTTTATAAAAAAAACTCATTAGGTTATTTGATAAAAAGCTGGTTGGGTTGACTGATTCAACCAAATCAGCTGATTTTAAACAAGCTCCTCTATAGAACCATTTCATCCCAAGCAGCTAATAATTTTCCTTTTAATGTCCATTTTGCCCTCATTACATTTTACTCTCTCACATCTCATTCATCATTTTCTCTAGACTCTTCTTCCTTCTCTTTCCTTACTCTTGTTTTCTTTCACCGTCTCATCCTCACATTATCTCGTTTTCCTTGCTTCATTCGTTCACTCCCATGCATCAACAAAGGAGAGTAGACCAAATGGAGAGAAGCTTTGAAATCGATTTCGGTGCCATTAAGGAGTTCAGTCCCGAAGTAGAAAAGGAAGAAAATGGCAACTGTAGATAAAAGTTCGTCTGCTAAGAGATGGCTTCCTCTTAAAGTTAACCCCAATGTCATGAATCAGGTCGGTAACTCATCCATGGTTTTCTTCTTATTTTGTTTGTTCGTTGAAATTTAGTGTTTTCCACATATTAGACATCTTAGGGTTTTCCAAATAACACACCTTTGGTTGATTATTATTGTTCTACTTTACTGAAGTTTCTTCTCTAGATTATCTTATTTTCTCATTCCCTCTGAAATACTATTGCTTACAAGATTGATGGTTTAGCTGAGTATGATTTCGATACTGTGAGTTTCTTTTTTTGGATTTCAGATCACGGTGAAGTGCAAAAGGGAAATGTGGAGATATTCTTCAAAAAAGTGAAGCCCTGGAAAGTCTAATGTTCTAGCTTTGAGCCTCATCTTTAAATTTTGGATTGAACAATTTCTTGACATCTTTCACTGCACTACTTGCTAGGAGAGGATAACTTAAGTTTTTTTTAACCCTTGTGTAAGGATTTGCCTATGATCTTTATGTGTTTGTAAAAAACTTTCTAAAGATCCTTCTTGCTGACTATCAAGAACTCAGGACTTTAGATATGTATGTTAAGAAATATCTATGTTGGAACAGTTCATTGCTGGACATATCATAATGTGAACTTTGATTAAGCTGGATGGTTTTTATTAATGAATGATTGTATAGTTATTCACATGATTTGATTACTAGTTTGAAAATTTATTAAGTTTCTTTCTTAACTAGCTTAGCAAAAAAAGAATGCTAGGATTGTCACTGTGTTTAAACATTATTCTTCAGTAATACTGTTTACTTTTGCTTCTAGTGACAATTCACATTGATCTAACTTCAATAATATATTGTTATACTCTTATCTGATTTAAGTATGCATTGAACTAATATCATGATGTCTTTTCTAGTGTGGCTCGGGCTATTTGCATATCGAGTTAGTCATAAAGTTGTTGTGTGTGATATAATTGACGCTTGGTGAGTAAGGTTTTTGGTTTCTGCATATGATTGTGTTTGTGGAATGTATTCATTGATGCCCTGTCATTGCAGGTAAAACAGATCCATATGTTATGCTAAGGTTGGGTGATCGAACTATATGCAGTAAAAAGAACAGCCAGACCACTGTCATTGTGCCTCCTGGTGAGCCCATTTGGAATAAGGTAAATCGAAAGCATATCCCAATGATGCATTTGTGAACTTAAGTTGGATGAGTTTCTCTTTTAACTACATTTAATTACTTTTTTTAGGATTTTCATATGCTTGTTGTCAATCCTAGGAGACAAAAATTGTTAATCCAAGTGAATGACTCTCTTGGATTTGCTGATTTGACCATTGGCATGGGTGAGGTAATTTATTTTATTCTGGAGTAAGCTATTTATATTGTTAAAGAATTGGCATAGACAAGTACTAAATTGATTATAACTTAGTCCAGAAGTTTGCATCTTTTAACTTATTATCTTTTGGGCCCTATAGATCTGGGGAAAATGGCTGGCCTATGATGGCTTCTAATTGTATGCCTTGGTTTGGTTGTTTGGCATTCCTAGTGTATATAATACCCGTAATTTTTGTTAGTTATTCTATCATGCACATCATTTTCCTATAGCTATACATTTCTCCAGATCTTTTGTTTGTGTTGCATTCTAATGCAATTTGCCAAATCAAATTTTCTCATGCAACACACCATTTCATATAACATGTAATTCACAATTTTGCATAGTGGATCATGTATCACATTTTTACTCCAGCATAGGAAATTTTGACATTTCAATCAATCAAACATACTTGATATAAATGCATATGAAATGCTCATGAGACACTTTCTATTTATTACGTTATTGTGACCGAGTACTTGAACTATCCCATATCTATTTTGAATACCGAGTTCATTAATAACTGTCTCTTATCCGCTTAGGGGATACAGAGCTCATTATACATAGTGAGCCTTAGGCTCTTAATCACTGTTTGAGCTCGAGGCTCTTTTTACTCATTGAGTTTTAAGCTTTGATCAATGGCTACTCTGGTCACAACTGCCATTATCTGATTGTGCATTTATGAATGGAATGCATGTACCACAATCACTCACATTATAAAACACTTAAGTCTTTACATTCACATTTAAGCAGCACTTCAATATACATCCCACATTCACAATCATCGGATCTTCTGCCTGGAATCAACAATCAAACACATTCATTTCACATTCATTTATCATTCAAAGCATAATTTAAGAAAAAAAATAATTGAGAGAAACCATCTAGGTTACTCACAAGTTGCTCCCGAAGCTAATGCCTGAAAGTTCTGGCAACGTCTAGAGGTTGACGTTCTAGTTGCTCCTCTATATCAAACAACATACATATATATCACATTATGCATAATTATAATTGTTTAATAATGCACATGGATGAAATAAATTATGTACAATTATTTCCATGTGCAACAATTTTACTATTCATGTGTATATGTATGCCCTTTTATGCATGAGCATGAAAATGCAAATTCTAAGCTCTCATTGAACACTCTTATTTACTATTCTAGCTTCCCCGCAGGTAACGAAATGTTACATTTATGATGTTATCTATAATAACTATATTTCCTCTATAAACACTCGGGTAAATATTACTTGGTTAACAAAGGCTATCCAGAAAGAGAAGGATATTTGACACCTTACCTAAAGAAAAGGTATCATCAATCAGAGTTTCGTGGTGCAAATCCAAGAGGATCTCGAGAAGTTTTTAATCGAACTCATTTATCATTGAGAATTTGTATTGAGAAGGCTTTCGATATTCTTAAGACTTGATGGAAAATATTGGAGAAAATGCCTAAATATTCATTAATGGATCAAAATAGAATAATTTGTGTAGCTTTTGCGTTACATAACTATATTAGAAGAAGTACAATTGGCGACCCAGCTTTTAACATCATCGATCAAGATCCTAAATTTATACCTCCATATATATTTTAAGATGTTGAAGTTAACTCTACGCAAGTAGGCGATGAAGAACAGATAACTAGAGAGATGATACCTATTTGTGATAATATTGTTTCTAGTTTAATGACGGTTAGACATCGTTCTTAAATTGTTATAAACTTTTACTTCAAATAAGATTCATTTATTTTTGCTCTATTTGATATGTGTTGTTAAACTTAAACTTCATTTGAATTCTTATATTTTATGTTTGGATATATCACCATCTTCATCACCATCACCATCGTCATCATCATCATCATGATTATTATTATTGTTATTGTTGTTGTTGTTGTTGTTGTTATTGTTATTATTATTATTGTTGTTGTTGTTGTTATTGTTATTATTATTATTATTATTCTTTCACTGTTATTATTGTTGTTGTTATTATTATTATTATTATATATACTATATTTTTTATTAGAGTTATAAATTTAATTTTTGTAAAATTAAATATCTAAAATTTAAATTTTTATAAGACCATTCATTAAAATACTAAAATATATAATATTTATATTCTTATATTTTTTAAAGTCATATTTTTATAAGTTATTTTTATATATTAAACAACTAATTTTATCAAATATCTTTAATAAATAGCTAATATAATCTGTTACTCAGATTAGCTGATCGAATCAATAATCAACTATAATCAACTAATCGCCAAACAGATCCGCAGACCGAACAGTCTCTCTTGTTTTCTACTCATCTTCTTTGTCTCGCGACTTGCCCAGCAACAATTTTTTACTATCTCGCTGTAACTCGGTTTTTCACCCCAACAATCACATAACATCAAAGAGTAAACCTCTGGTGGGTCGAAATAGCATGGCTTACTCCGCCGAGAGAACTTCTCCGACGAAGCAGCTCCGCATCCTCCTCGACGCTCCTGGGGTTCACCAGGGTCCTGCTTGTTTCGATGCTCTTAGTGCTAAGCTTGTGGAGAAAGCTGGATTTGACTACTGTTTCACTAGCGGTATGTAGTGTTACAAATCCTGGATTTATTTGCATGTCCTTTATGACCGATATTATGAAAACGAGGATATGGGTTTTATTTGAAAGCAGTTATAGGAGTGGTTATGTGTAGTGGGACTTTCTGATGCTTTCTTGGGATTAGGATGAGATTCTTACTTCGTGGCTTTTTATTGGCTTCCTGTGATTCTTATTTATCCGGGGACACAAAGTTGGGAAAACATAGAAGTGTGATTAAATATGAGAAGAACAATTCTGTTTTCATTCTGAATTTTATCAAAAACTGCAAGTGCCTTTCTCCCCTTGCCTGGTTGCTGGTTGAAAGCTTGGTCGTGATCGCTGGCTTACATAATAGTTCAATTAGATACAAGGAAATGGAGGCCAAGATTGGTCAGTCTGGTTGCCATATTGAAATCTCGTTCATTTTTTCTATGGAGATATACGCTTGGCTGAAATATGATGTACTGAATGGTAAAAGGCATTACGGGGATATTCTTGTTCTATAAAGAATGGGTATGATTTGTATCATATCTTGATAGTTTTTGTACATATGCATTCGTTGGGGATGATTTATCTGTTGTTGTATATGTTTTGTTTATCCTTCTTTTTCTTTTCCTTTGAATTTGTGACCTTCTAATCGGGTTTAATATTTTTATGTTTATATTGAATTTTCCTTTATCTTATGATGAGATTATAGAATCTTACTTTTTAGCAGTTTTATGTCAGCCGATGGTTTTAGGAGGTTGGTACTTATGTGTAATACTTCGCTACTTTTTTCCCTGCCCTGTTTTAGTTTTTGACTTCATTAACAAGTTAGTTTGTTTCCTACTGACTTCATCATTGTTAAAGGTCGAACGGAACTTTATCCAAAATTACATATCTTTCAAAATGTAAGTAGCTTCCACAGTCTAAAAATGTTATATAGTGTTATGGTAACTTTTTGGTTTTACCCCCTTTTCAGTTATTGTCCCCATCCGTACTTGACTGTTAATTATGTGTCAGCCACAGGTACTAGTTGATTCCCATGTGCTTACTTGCACTTCTAATATTTTTTGTTTGTAGTTGCAGAGTGCACAAGTTGAGGTTCTTTTTTACTTTATTACAGTTATATAGACTCACTTTACATGAGAGTATCTGGTCTGTATGGTACTTGACTCACTTTACATAATAGTATCTGTTCTGTTTGGTACTTGAGATTGATCATCTGACATTTATGATGCACAAAATACTGGATCCCATAGGATTGATTAGTTATGTTTGGTTTTGAGAGTAAAAGCATCTATGGTTGAGCTTATCTGGTCTGTCTCCAGTTACTTTTGTATGCGACATATTCATGCAATCAAGATAATTTAATAAATGTGGTATATCCTTCCCTTAGGGTTTTCAATATCTGCTGGTAGATTGGGGTTGCCTGACACGGGCTATATTTCCTATGGTGAAATGGTGGATCAGGGCCAACAAATAACCCAAGCTGTGTCAATTCCTGTCATTGGGGATGGCGATAATGGATATGGGAATGCCATGAATGTCAAAAGAACTGTCAAGGGATATATCAAGGCTGGTTTTGCAGGGATCATTCTTGAAGATCAGGTTTGTATTATTTTGCATGAAGACTGTTTTATTTTTTTGATAGTATTTCCTGAGGTGAAACCTAGACTTCCCTGCATAACAATTCCTGCGAATTATTGAGTTAGATCCCAAATCAACTATGATGTAGGAAGCAGTCAGTGAGTCAAAATATAGAAGGTAAAGGATTTTAATCCAGGAATTGGTATACTGGAATAGCTTCATAATCTAGTAAGTCTAAATTTTGTGATTGATGGAAATACCATCTCATTGGATGTGTGGTTGTCTTTGATTTAAGAAAATTTCTGATCAAATTATTAATAGTAAATAATATACTGGAAGAAACAAAGCAATCAAGAAATCGATAGTACAGGACAAACAGAACAGCTGAAACACTTTTGTTTGAAAGAAGTAAATTGTTTACGGGTTCTTATCATATCCCTTTTTGGGAATCTGTCTACTATTTTACCCTTGCTTTAAATAGAAGAGATCAAGATGATCCAAATTAAGTGTACAGCCCAAGTATGAATTTGCAAAAAGGTGACAGAAATTGGATCATTTTTCTAGTCCAAGGGTGTATTTCAATTTTTGGGTGGCAGGACTTGGGCATAGGATGTTATGGATAGAATCTGGAAGGTTCTGTTACAACCAATTAGTAGCATTTGGAAGACTTAACCTATTTAACATTAAAGAAGTATGGAAGGTAGCAAACTCTGATGGACTTACTGATAATCAAGGAAATTTCCAAAGTTTTAGGAAGTTTATGTGGATTGACCTAAATTATTTTGTGGTTGTTTTTCTGGCACAAAGTATGACTGGAAAAATATATAAACAAAACCATTAGACTAAACATTCAAGTTTGGTTTGCTATTCCCATATATCAGGTATGGCCTAGATTTCTGTTGCTCCGTGCGTGTATGGGTTATCTGTTCATGTTTTTCAACAAAAGTTTTGGTTTTGTCTTTTTCTTGTGGCTGTCACTTAATTTTTTATTATAATTGTTTGCTATGTAAATAGGTTCTCATTTGATCTTTCTTGCTTATCAATCTAACAATTGAAGGTATCACCAAAAGCTTGTGGCCATACACGTGGTAGGAAAGTTTTGTCTAGAGATGAAGCTGTCATGCGGATTAAAGCAGCTATTGATGCTCGTGAAGAGAGTGGCGCTGACATTGTCATTGTTGCACGAACTGATTCTCGTCAGGCTGTGTCTCTTGATGAATCACTCTGGAGGTCAAGGGCTTTTGCTGATGCTGGAGCAGATGTTCTCTTCATTGATGCACTAGCTTCTAAAGAGGAAATGAAGGCTTTTTGTGAAATTTCCCCTTTAGTTCCAAAAATGGTGAATTTCTTTACCTTGACAAGGCAATAACATGGATTCAGTTTTATGTGAAATTACTAGGCTTTACTCTATTGACTTTCCAAGAGATAGTACATCCAAAAGAATGACAATGAGATGCTAGTTCAGTATACATGTGGCTAAATTTTATATTTAGCATACCTTGAATGTAGCTTCCAAACCTTTGTCTTATGCTGATTGATTGTTGCTTTTAATCAGATTATCTTCTTTGCGTTATCTCTTTTTTTTTTAATTTCCCATTGAGTTACTTGATAAGATTTCTGGAGCTATTTGTGGATAAGTTCAATAATTTCACTTCTTATCTTTTTCACTTGTCTTTCTCGGAGTCTTTTGTCATTCTGATATGCATCTTGTGTTACATCGTGCTATTATTTGAAGGATACTGTTGCCTATGCAATATATGCTATCAGAGCATTAGGGCTGTCCTAACGAAAATATGCATTCAGCTAATGCTACTGTTGAATATCTATGTGAATTAAAACATGCAAAGTTCCAATCATGACTCAACTGCTGGATGTAAAATGGCAGAGAATTTATAGATAAGAGTTAAAAATGTTTTAGAGTTAGAAGAATTCCAAGGCTTCAAATAGAATACAGAATTGGATTTTGTGTAGGCCAATGTGAATGTTACAGCTAGAGTCTAGAACCCTTGAGATGTATTCTAAAGGAATTGTACTGCGGTAATTAGTTGACTCTCTACTTTCTACATCAATTTCTGCATTTTCTATTGTTTTACTGGGAATTTTTCTCTTGCTAGGCCAATATGCTTGAAGGAGGGGGTAAAACACCGATACTCACTCCTTTTGAACTTGCAGAAGTTGGATATAAACTAGTGGTTTACCCTCTGTCCCTGATTGGAGTTTCAATTCGAGCAATGCAGGTCATGTAAGCTTGCCTTTTGAAGATTACATATCTTTTAGTGCGTGATACCATATTGAGCACCTTTTTTTCAAGAATTTTTTTATAATTTTCGCTTTGCCTTAAGTATACTAAAGGACAAGGTTCTTTAAAGCAGTCAAAGTGGTTATTCTTACTTTTACTTGAACCTAACTCAACACATTGGCCCTGTCCTTAAATTTGATGTGTGATCTCTTCTACACAAAATTGACTCCTAGTGTTAAGAGTCCAATCTCCATTTTCCTTGAGATCTTTTCCATTATTTGCGCCATGAGGAAAAACAAATGCTATATATATTGCCAATATTATTAATAAACAGTTAAGTTAATTACTCAATTCATGCATTTATATACACTAAAAGTAGATGCCTTTAGAAGACCTAATAATTCAATTGTGACTAATGTATTTTTACTAGCAAATTATTGCTTTAGGTTCCATGCTGTTCTTCTGAAGAGGATGCGCTGTAGTTACAAGAGACTACAGTTGTTTTTCTGTTCCTTTTACCTGTTGTCCTTCAAATCTGCAAAATACTTGCATTTTCCTGTTTGATTACTCCATCACAATTTATCTGGAGCCCAGGTGCCATACCTGATTATAAGGGTGTATCTAGTTCTTGAAGAACAGCAATGCCGATGATTTGTTATTATGCCACTTGATCCTTCCATACATGGAGATGATGTTCAGGGAGTAAAAGTATTTTTGTTATTCATCTGCAGGATTCACTTGCTGCTATTAGAGGTGGTCGTATTCCTCCCCCTGGAAGCATGCCATCATTTGACGAAATAAAGGAAATCTTAGGTTTCATTGACTACTATGAAGAAGAGAAGCGATATGCGACCCACGCAAGTCAGAGAGGTAGGTGCGAGGTTTTTCTGCTTTAGCAGCCTACTTTGATTACCTAATCTAATCTTTTGATTCATGTAACTTAAGGATATTCATCAGGAAACAGTAATATAGATAGTTTACAGCAGAGGATTCGAGATGATAAAGAGCAGAGTAGAGATCCTCAAGATTCTGTTGTGGAAGTGATAACTCCTGAGGTATACACCAATTCTGGTGCAGATGGCTCAAGAAGTCCCTTTTCTGGGATTTGGTCTCGGACATTGAGAATTAGGATAACTGGACGAGATGGATTTGAGAAACTTGATGTTAGGATTCCTGTAAGCGATCCATCCTCCATTAATGCAGTTATTATTTAATTTTGTCCAATCCCTTGGTTTACCAGTTATATCCCTTGCCACCAGTTTCCAGTGATAACTGCTGGGAAGCTATAATCACTATCTCTCCTTTCACATCATCAGATATATCTGCAGTTTTAGTGTTTTTGTACAAGTTTCATGCAACATGTTATTTCACCCTACATTGTTTTGATCAGTAGTTAGAATTAACATAACCTCCATTATAGAAAAAGAAAATTTTTGCTATATGCAAATTTCTTTCTTTTTGCAGGCTGGTTTCCTTGAAGGGATTACAAATATAGTTCCAGGTACTAGCTAATAATTTAATAACTATATCTTGCTGAATGAAGCTTACATTTTCTTTTTGCCAATTTTGGATGATAGCTTTGGGAGGTGTGAACCTCAAAGCACTCTTGGACGACGCAGCGGAGGAAGTCGGAGGCAAATTGTTGCTGGATTTTAATGATAACGTTGGAGACAGGATTCAAGTTTTTCTGGAATGAACTTGCTATAAGTTGAAGGAAGAGGTTCATCTGTTGAAACAAAGCCAAACTATAACCTGTTGAATGTTTTTTTTTTAATGAACTACAAAGCATCTCTTTGGTACTAAGAATTGTTCTTTTGATTACAAGAAACATAAGGATCAAAAGTAAAAGGCTGATTTATGTCTAGATGGACTATTACAGTTGCACCATGCGATGATCAGATTCAACATGTCAAGTCGAACCAATCTCAATATTTTCAGAGAGATGAGCAACTATTATAAGTTAAGAACTAAACTCCCAGTCCTAGTTTGCCTGTTCACAATTCGTAAATTGAAAATAAAAATTAGGCAAATGACGTATTAGATGTTGGTAAATGTTTTGACATTGAAGACTATTCTAAAACAAGGTTCCTGAACAGAATTCCCAACTTCAGTCCAAGGTGCAGTTTAAAACCTGACAAGGTCTACCATCCATGGTTGCTTCTAGACCTCGGTTGAACACCTAAATGAACAACCCAAAGACTGTAGTCATTACCAGTCCATGATTCACCAAGTCATTTCTCATTTTTATGTAACGCAACCTGCACAGCAAAAGAGGACAGCCAGAATCTCGTAGACGAGAGATTCAATAGAATTGAAATTAATCGTACAAATGAAGATACCAAATTTATTTCTCATCAAGTAACGACCGTCAGAAGTTACAAGATGGCTGATCCAGGAGGCTTCATATGTCCCCCTTGTCCCATCCCCATATTTACCCCCACGTTCATCCCCCTTTCCATTCTCATGCCCATGGGCTGTTGATTCATGCCTACATAGCCTCCTAACCCATACCTATGCCCATATTCATACCCCCACTCATCCCAAAACCCACCATAGAATTTTAAGGCACCCGGAGAATACTTGTCGATGTGGGATCTCACACTTTTCACTCTCCTTAGGGCCCAGCCTAGCTAACACAATAGTTCGGGTACCGGCTCTGATACCACTTGTAATAGGTCAGATCACCCGCTCATAGATATTATCCGCTTTGGGATGCCCCTAGGGCCAAACTCCTCATAGTTTTGCTCTTCCCACCCTTGGGAAAACGCGTATTTTAGGGTTGGGTTGACACCTAGTATCACTACCCACTCATCTAGATATTGTTCTCTTTTAGCCTAGCCATCAAGGTTTTGTTCCTTCCGCACACTCGCTCGGGAGAATGCATCTGTAAGGAAGAGGTATCCGTACCCTTATAAGACGTACTTCGTTCCTCTTTCCAACTGATGTGGGATCTCACACTCTCCACCCCTTTTAGAGTCGAACCCTCTTTAGGGCCCAGAGTCCTACGCTGGCACATCAGGTCGGGAACTAGCTCTAATATCACTGTAACAACCCAGATCACCCGTTCGTAGATATTGTCTGCTTTGGGTTACCCTAGGGCCAAACCCCTCACGGTTTTGCTCTTCCTATTCTTGAGAAGACGCGTTTGTAAGGGAGAGGTATTTGTACCCTTATAAGGCGTATTTTGTTCTCCTCTCCAACCGATGTGGAATCTCACATTAAAACAACAAAATATCAAAGACCAACCATCACCATCTATACACATTCCTTCAACCAATGCAACTACCACTTCAACTAGCATTCCTCTAATCACCCCTCAACAAATTACCCAAACTACAGCACCAGTTCAGCCAAGCTGTAGCACCCCACTCTCGCAAGACACGTACCTGACATTCATGGTGATATCCGAGTACGTACCCTGCAAGGGTGGCATGCTAGAACGATCATTCAGTCAAAATTCATCACAAAACTTTTGTTTCTTTAAAACAAGGTACATGCAAGTGGAAATTACTAATCAAATTGGGCCCATGTCATTTAAAAAAATTTCCATTTCCAAGCTACAATCTTTACAAACATTAGTATTCAACCTTAAATTTGGGCCCATTTCAGATACAAAACA